>BDJD01000640.1:168896-191797 GCA_002564525.1 Rosa multiflora
TTTGACAATGCATTTTACTATAAATTACAACAATTGAGGTATAAAGTGGTAATTATGGTTGTTTTTATGATAATTACTTCAAATATGATTTTATTTACAAAAAAAAGGGATCACTTTACCAATGCTACAACAAATGTTTTGTTTATATGGTAAATAATCATATTAGACCTAAAACTTTTCAAGTCCTTATTCTTGTAATCCAGTTGTTCTTTTTGTAACTAGAATCCTTTCTTTTGTAAATTATATTATCTATGAGACATTTTACAACAAACGACCACATTGGACCTATTTGGTCATAATTATAGTTGTAATCAAAGTAATTACTATATTTATGATCTTCATTACAAGCTTTTGAACGATTTACGTATAAAACAATAAATGAGTACTTAGTATGGTAATTTTTTTTAAGTACACATGTCAAATTATAAGTGGATAACATGTTGACCTGTACAACAGGTTTCACCAACTAATTTAATTTAATATATATTTATTAAAAATTTGATGTATGACAAACATCAACATACCTTAGACTACCCCCTTCTATTTGGCCAGGGGTGAGGAGATTTTGGGTTCAGGTTCAGAAAAATTCTAGGTGGCTCATTGGTTGTGGGAGACCAGTGTTGTTCTGGCGAGATAATTTCATGGGTAGGCCACTTTTTGATTTTTTTGGGAATAATAATGTAGGCTTGGCTGCTCTCATGGATGGGTTGGTGGCTGAATATCTTCATAATGGAGCTTGGAATTTCCCCTCCTTGCTTCAAATTCATTATCCATACCTCAGTGATTTAATTAGTAATGTTCTTGTTGCTACGTCCCCTGATATGCAAGACAAATTGATTTGGGTTCCTTCTGCATCAGGTGAGTTAACTGTGGAGGAGGCTTTTCATTTTCTTCATCCACATCTTCCTCAGGAAAATTGGGGTAAGCTTATATGGTCAAAATACTTTACTCCTCGTATCTCTCTTCATTCATGGAAGGTGCTATGTGGTAAGGTGTTGTCAGAAGATGTATTACGACGGCATGGAATTGCCTTGGCATCTCGTTGTGTCCTTTGTGGGTTGGATGGTGAATCATTGTTTCATATTTTTTTTTTCTTACTCTTATGCATATTCGTTGTGGGGAGGTTGACTAACTTGGTTTGAGTTGGATAATATGCCATTATCTATTATGGACTTATTATTCTTTGGCTTTGGCTGGTCGTAGCCAACAACTTAGGGAACTTTGGCTACTTTGCTTCACTACTACACTATGGTTTATTTGGTAGGCAAGAAACAAAATGAAACATGAAGGTAGTTTCATTGGTATAGATGCTTTACAGAGGCTTATTTTGGGCCACATACAAGCTTCTAGTAGATTGGCTACATGATGCATGTTTAAGTCTTTGGAGGAGCTTCAGATCTTGAAGGATTATGGAGTTTCATGTCGCCCATGTAGAGCTCTGCGTACTATTGAGGTTAATTAGCACCCTCAAATTCTTGGGTGGATGAAGATTAATATTGATGATGCGTGGCAACATGCATGTCTCAGGTGGAGCTGGTTATGAGGGTGTTTTTTGAGATTTTTGTGGTTCTTTTCTTGGTGCCTTTGCTTCTAATATCGATATTCCTAGCTCCATTGAGGCAGAGGTCATGGCTGTAATTGAAGCTATTGAGCTAGCGTGGGTTAGAGAATGAAAGCATATATGGCTTGAGGTGGACTCAACCCTTGTTCTTCATTATCTCAGTAATCCTCACCTTGTTCCTTGGCGTTTACGTGTTGCTTAGGGTAATTGCTTGCACATTTTATAGATGCATTTTCGGTCTTCTCATATTTTTAGGAAGGGCAATCAAGTGGCTGATACTCTTGTTAATATTGGTTGTCTTTGACTGGCATGACATGGTGGGATGATCCATCACCTTCTGTCCATCAATATTATCGGCAAGATGAACTTGGTCTCCCAAATTTTTGAATATGTTAAGTTGCTTGTGTTTGGCTCCAAAACCAGTATGGTTGTAAACTGTCTCTTTTGAGCGTGCACGCAGGCGTGCCAGCACCGTGGGGTGCAGTCTTTGGAGAATCACTTGACTTGACTTCTTGATCAAATGCCGTGGACGAAGAGAGCACCAACCTCAACACCAGGTTCTTCTCTATGCCTTTCGGAAAAGGACTTCTTGCCTTACGGGTAAGGGCTTTGATTGTGATCTCTTCGCGACATCGAATCGATACTCAATGTTATAGGGTGAGCAGAGCAATCACTGGGAAGTTTGGGAAAAGCACGGGTTTTGCTAAAGCGTGACTTTAGCTTCGCTGGGTTGCGAGGGCGTTACCCTTGCTTCGCTGGATTGCAGGTAGGTTTGCTCCGGAGAGACTTTGATAATCTGTATGATTAGTTGATTTGAGAGTTGTCCTTTGTTGTATCGTTGTAGCCTCTATATATAGGCTGCCCGTAGATTCTCCTTCCTAATAGGAATGAAATACTATATGTTAGGCCACAGTTATTAGCCTTGAATCAAATCAAAATTCTTAATAGTTTTGATATCTATCGTAGTCAATTAATAATTATCCTCATTTGTCACCGCTAGAATGTAGGCAAGGATAAACTACCTCTTAGCTAGAGTCTTGGACGTAATCTTCCTCTTGGATGCGGTAGGATATGCATGTATATATGTTCATATATCTTCGCGAGGACTCCTCACGGGGACTCTACAATCATTAATTGCATGCATATACATATAGCCCACGTAATCGATTTGGACCATGCAACTTACACAATTAACTTGTATATATATATATATATATATATATATATATATATATAATAGATTCATCCAATTATGGATGAAAGCTTCATTAATTTACCTACCCTTCCTTAATTGATAAAGCCATGACATGCACGTAACCAAGAGGAGTCCTTGTTGATCTTTTACCAAATATGTCCATTAGAATCCTAGTCAAACAAAACCATGAGGCCATCTTTAATGCAAAGATCTTTCCATATGCTCCATCTTCGCAACCGAGCAAACCCACTATTAATTATCACATATCTTGATTATTAATAGTAAACCGATAAGATCATGATTTGCCTTAAGATCACTTGGTCTTCAAGTAGGCTTTACTTAGCCTCTAAACAATATATTCCGAACTTATCGAAAATATATGGCTTGGGCCACGGATATTGGCCCGGATTTCTTCGAGTCCCCCTTGTTGGGAAAAAATGTTAATTTTGGGTTCAAACAGCTTGTATTGCTTCTAATGTTTTTTTGATTGTTTGGGAGGGAGGTCTTGTTTTTCCTCTTTTGGTTGCAACTTTTTTTTTTCTTTTTTTTTTTTGAAGGGAATGTGGATTTCATTGACGCATGTCAAGATGGCCATTACATATCCTTCTGCTACCTTCAACTAGACAGATCAAGAAGTTGTAGCAAAACTACTATGATACATAGAAATAGACCACCTATATTCGAACTAACCGCTCACTTAAAGTGAGCCTATAAACTATGGATAAAATGGAGACATAGAATATAGGCCCCTACCACATAGGGTTATTAGGTTCCTAATACAAGGAAACTTAGTGTAATTAGACAAAAAAGCTAAAAACATAGAGTTGGGCCAAGGGCCTAAACCCTAGCCCAATTGAGAGACCAGGTTCAAGCCCCAGCCCATAAACTCAAAGCCCAAATAGGATGTCATCAGCAAAGGTCCACCCAAGGCCCAATAGCCTGGTCTGGTCCGGTCCACCTGCCAGCCAAACTCCATCCCTGTCACATAGACCAGCTAGCCAAGCTCCATCCGCAGTACGCCACCACGACCAGCACTGTTCCTATATGTGCCCCACGATCCACCTCCTGCGACCCAAAACCCCACAGAACACTCTACCATGACCTGCACCGCTCGATCCGAACCGCCACAAGCATACCGTCGACAACCCAAACCTGCACGAGCCACGTCGCCTCGGAGAAACCAAACCCCGAGCCACCGCCAAATAGCTAATGACGCCGCCATCAGGGTTCGATCACCAAATCTGCTAGCACAACCACCATCAGATGCCATCCCATGAGCAATAGTCCATTCAATACCTGTCCGACAGCCAACCTTGTGACGACGGCTAGGCCAAAGGCCAGCCGGTGCGCCCAAGTGCCACCAGACGAGGATGATTGCCCAGAACAAAAACTGACCTTTAGGGTTTCCGAGAGAGAGAGAGAGAGACAAAGCCTCTTCTCTTTTTTTTGGTTGCAACTCTTGTCTACTTCTTTTAATAAATTGGGGTTGGAGAGTATATTCTCTCTCGTCCCCATTCTAAAAAAAAATTAGCTAGCTTGAACTATGTAATTAGTATTTAAATTTATGTTTCTTGAAAGCATCCATGTACTGATTCTCCAAGAAACACAACCCTAGTATAGCTTGTTAATGCCCTAGTCTTTTCTTGACTCTTGAGTACTCTACACAGCCTAATCACTCTCTCAAATAGCCCACTTTGAAAAAACCCTAGTAAATTAACACACATAAATCGTAAACCCTCGGCCCCCTTCAAACGCAACACAATTTCATAGGCTCTCAAGCGTCTTGAAAAAATGGGAATCGGAACAAGATCAACGGTAAGCACTGCCAACCAAAAAAAAGTGAAGGTAAGGAATTCTTTATCTCAAGATCTTCTAGTACAAAATCTCTCAAGACTACTTGTAGAACAAATTCTCTCAAGAGTACCTGTGCAGTCTATTGAAGATTTGGTGATTTGGTGAAGATATGGTTAACTTGTAATTTACGCTTGTGCATGTGGTGAGTCCTCTATTATTGCAAAGCAAGCATGGTGGTGGTGCTGCTACAACATGGTACAAATAGTTATTTCTCATTCAATTAAGTCTAAAGCATGGTGAAGCAAGTCTAAATGATGGTGTCCTTTGTTATTGACTTTCTTCTATTGTAATCAGTTTAGGTAGGATTCAAATAGTATGAATCATCTTAGTCTTCTTTCTCTTTCCTTTAGGCCGCGTTTGGTTCGCAGAAAAGAAAGGAAAGGAAATCAATTCCTTGCTCTTTCCATAGACATGAGTAATTGCAATTCCCAGCAATTTTCCTTTCCAGTGTTTGGAAAGACTAGGAATGTAGTAGAATACACATTTTTGTTTCCATTGCAGGGGTAGTGCAAAAATCATACAAACAACAAGTACCATTGGTTATATTGGGAAATAATGATTTTGAGCAGGGACAATTTAGTCATATAATTTTGCAAGTGGGTGAGGCCATGGGGGGGAACCAGTTTCCTAAGGTGGGTGTGGGGGAACCAGTTTCCTCCTCTTTTTCCTTTCATTTGGGAATCATTTTCCCTTCCTTGGCCATCCCAAACAAAGGAAAACACAAGAAATGAAACACTTTCCTTTCCCAATACCCAGATTCCGCGAAACAAACACAACCTTTATAGTGTGAATCCTCTATAGTCTTCCTTCTTTTTCCTTGGTCTATATACATACTCATTCATGTAAAGGTATAACACAATTCAATACAAAGAAAATTGCACCATCAGTTTGTGTTTTTCTACACAGTTTTTACTTGTCCTCGAGAGAAGTAGGAGTTGTGATCGTACAACAACAGGTTATAATATTATAAATTTGTAATCTCATTGATTCGAGATGAAAAAATTGTTTTTGGATTTATCTTTCTTAAAATCTACAAGCTGGCCGTGGAATTCTTGTGTGGATATTGTGGGATCTAGCAAAGGTCTAGTTTGTCTTCGTTTATTTGATTATAAGTCGCCATCAAGAAATATGATAGTTTTAAAACCCGGCCAATATATATATATATATATATATATATATATATATATACTCGGGATTGCTCTGCTAAGGAGGTCCGTTCCTTAGCTAAGGAATAGATTTCCTTATTTTGACCATTTTTCGATCATATATTCACATCTTAACCGTTCAATTTTTAGTTCTTAATGTATAGATCACTTATGCAAATTTTCAGCCAAATTAATTATCATTAAGGTATCGAACTCGATTAAATCAATGAACGAACTGAATCTATCTAACATGATTGAAAATTTGCAGAGATGATATATACATTAGAACTTAAAAACTGAACGGTTAAAATGTGATCGAAAAGTTGTCAAAATATAGAAATCTGTACCATAAGCTAAGTTAAGGATATCCTTAATAGAGCTAGATTATATATATATATACACGCGCGCGTCTTCCTGAACCTATGATAGAACCTTCTGTGATAAGTTTTGAGTTCATTCAGGAGACTAGTGATTACAAATTGGTGATCATCAAACCAAGTCGTGACGTTATTAACATGAAGTTCATATTCTTGGAGAAATGTCGAAAACTTTCCATCACGCGGATCTGAACATCACGGAATTCGTTCCCTGATAATCTGATTACACAGGTGTGGACAAGAGATGGTTCGTCTTCTCTTGTTTTGTCATTTGATTTGTCCAATGAGGTCTTCGATCTGATACCATTACAGAGAGCTCAAGGATGGGGAATGACATTCTTTTCGCGGAGATATTCACTTGCATTTCTAGCACACACTACTACAAATTTCCCCAAACCCCACTGATTTGAATTAGTCCCTATTGGGACAAAGCATACTGATAAGAGTGGCTGATGGCATTAGCCACTATGCAGCCACTAATGGGAAATCAGTCCCCTCTATTGTAGGTGCTAATGGGGCTAAGCACACTGTTAAATTATCAGTGTGATGCCTTTAACCAAAGCAAAATTACATCCAAATCAGTGCCAAAGCAACTGATCCTAATAGCAGTGGCTTCGGAATCCACTGATATCAGTGGCAAAATCATTAAACTGGAATAAAAAAAAATAGGTGCCAAATACTAGCTAATACTAATATTTGGCACCTCTACATTTCATGTACTGTATACTATAATAAAAAAATGCATCATACAACAAATTTGCCAACTAAAAATAATTCATTACATCCAGAGACAACAAAATTTCTTCTCCACAACTGCAACCCTTCTTTGATATGGACAAACTCTTTCAAAGCAAATGGCAACATGCTCACAGTACCTGAAGTTCCAGAAAAGAAGAATTAAATTTTGCACTGTGAAGTTTTATCTAGCAAGTAGCAACACATGCATTCAATTCTGTAAGAAATCCAAACATGACATTTACAAAATAATGTGTAGAAAAATACCTCATCCATAATACCATTCGGCAAATCTTCAAGCATCATATGATGTAACCTGACCCCAGTTGCAGGCCTATGCACATTGAAACAGAAAGGCAGTTTAATAAGACACTAACAGAGCATCCCGCACGATGCCACGGGTTTGTTTATTTGCTGCGGTAACTCTAATCCAACCAATATTTGTTGTTAAAAAAAATGTTACTATAGTAAAATTATGAAACTTTTCATTAAATTTGTGAAGTAAAGAACTTTCACTCTCAGATTTTAACACAGGGTCATAAGTCAGCTTGAACTTTCTTGTATATATATATATATATATATATATATATCTTTCTCTAAAACGTTAATTAGAGCCTTCGGTTTCTAACATTAACAACACCTTAGGCAATAAAGGTCTACTGGGGGTAATAACGGTTTATTGAGGGAGCAATAAACCTCTCCGGCCCCATAAGAGATCTCCAACGAACTCTTTGGGGCCTTCCAGCGAGATTTCATAAACTTTTATTGCCCGCCCCCTAATAGAGGTTTATTGGGGGACAATAAAAGTCTTTTTTAGGGCAATAAATCTTTTCGGCGACCTACAAGATCTCCAACGACCTCTTTGGAGACCTCCAGCGAGGTTTTCAGAGAAGTTCGGTGTGCAGCGGCCGATGACAGGATTTCGGCGGTCGGTGACCAGAATCAGACGAAGTCTCCTATGGCTTATCTCTTCTCTCTCTCTCTCTCTCTCTCTCTCTGTCTGTCTCTCTCTCTCTCTCTATGTAACAAAATTGTGAGGGTAAAATAGTCTCAAGAATAAACTAAAATAAAATAAAATAATAAAACTTAATTGGGTATTAGGGAAGACTTCATTAGAGTCTTTATAGGTAAAGGGGAATTAAAAAAACTTAATGGGGTAAGTCTGATAAATGACCCTAGAATTAGGGTAAATGGAAAACCACTTGACTATTTATTTATCAAATACTTGGCTAACCCAGCAATTCTTTCTTGTGGAGTTTTATATATATTCAATTTTCATATGACTAAAGCCATTCAATCAAAACGTCTATTTCACATTTTCACATAAATCTTCATAACTGACATACATAACTCCCAAAGTTCATAAATTTAGACCCGAAATTACATAACTCCCATTCCAAACCAATCGCACAACCAAAATTACAGATCTTATCATGAAAAGTGGGGAAGAATAATATATATGAAGTGCTTACCAACTGTAAAGCTCCATGCCTTCAATTCTCCATATCGCCAAGGAACAGACAACATGAGCTCCTCATTCAAGACTGGATTCAAGTTACTCCTTACTACAGTTGTCTGAATAGTATACATCATCACCAACAAATAGAAATATCAGTCTGATGTGAAACACAGTTTAAATAATTTGATAAATAGAAAAAGAGAGTACCTTTCTACGAAGATATTCATCGGGGATGCCGTACTCTTCCGATCTCGTCGGCCCTATACCCGATCTAAGCTTCGGCCGAGAATGGTCTGGATCCAGAAGACGGTGTTGACAAACCCATCACTTGTTGATAGCGCCGGTGATGACGACTTCCATATAGAACCGTTTGGTGTCTTGATCGGTGTCTGATCTGGTCATATTGGAGTTTGATCTTTGTGCGATGTGCCTGTGTGAGAGCGTGATGGAGGAAGAGAGGAGGAAGAGAGGCGGAAGAGAGAGAAAAAGGAATTGACGAAGGGAAAAGTGAGGATCAGAAACTATTTATATGAACAAACTTGTTAGGGTTCCTGACTTATAGCCAAAACGACGTCGTTTTGGTATCTTCGTTTTTTTTTTGTTCAATTCGGTTTTTGACACTGATGATAGTTGGAACAATAATATGTTAGGGTCACTATTGTTTGACAAATTCACACTGATCTTTGATTAGTTGCTCCCAAAATCACAAAACAAAACTATTCCATTTCTGTTGACACTGTTAACAGTGTCATTGATATTAAACAATTAATATGTTCTATATACTGTTCAGAGGAAGAGAGGCGGAAGAGAGAGAAAAAGGAATTGACGAAGGGAAAAGTGAGGATCAGAAACTATTTATATGAACAAACTTGTTAGGGTTCCTGACTTATAGCCAAAACGACGTCGTTTTGGTATCTTCGTTTTTTTTTTGGTTCAATTCGGTTTTTGACACTGATGATAATTGGAACAATAATATGTTAGGGTCACTATTGTCAGTGTGATGAAACAAATTCACACTGATCTTTGATTGGTTGCTCCCAAAATCACAAAACAAAACTATTCCATTTCTGTTGACACTGTTAACAGTGTCATTGATATTAAACAATTAATATGTTCTATATACTGTTCATAATACACACTGATGGTCAGTGAGAGGGAAAAAAAACCCACCAATCTTTTATATCAGTGTAATACTATTCATTTTGGGACTGAAGATTTTTTGGTGGCTAAAAAAATGGTGCTAATGGGGAAATTTGTAGTAGTGACATCGTGAACGAAACTATGAAAACTATGGGTTTACTGAGCTTTGCGTGATGAATCATGAGGCGAGGATAATGCTTTGGATTGGAATGAAGAACTTCTTTTTAAGAGAGAAAATCAAGCAGACGGGGTGAAGACATTTTTCTATACAACCCTAAGAGCCAAAAAACGATAGCCCTTCCAAAACATAAAATAGATTACAAGTATTGTAAAGCAGTTAATTATGTGAAGAGCCTAGTTTCAGTGTGAGACAACAGGAATATATAGATATGTGGTTACAGAAATATTAGTTTGATTTGATTTTGTTATGACATGCCTCATACTATACACATTTGGAGCAAGTTTTGGGTTCCTTTGTATAAGTTATGTGAAAGGCAGCTGCTCTGGGTAGCAAAAACCACTACCTCCTACTCCACATTTTGTTATGCCTTATTCATTTTTTTATTTTTATGCGAACTCTCATTTTTCTGTCATTTATCTCGAACGATCAGATCCTCATTCCTTTGGGTCAAGTCAACTTTCAAAAGCATGAGTATTGTTGAATACGATTTTGTTGTCGAATATTATCTAGAGCACCAAGCAAAACATTCAAAAAAAGAAAAGAAAAAAAAGAAAGCAAAACCTTCAAAATTGTACTTAAGATAATACCAAACATGATAGTACTGTACGAACTGTGGCTCACAGTCTCACCTGCCCTTTCATACACTGTTGCTCACCCACGTACCACCTGTCAACACGTCACCCACCTATCGGTCTGTGGCGTTAGTTGCATCAAACACCAAAACATCCACCATTTTGCAGCTTAATATTAACCGGAAAAAAAAAAAAAACAATCAGTATTTATTTTGTAGCAAATAAATTTCCCAAACCACCCTTCCCATGACACTTTGAACTTTTGAAGTTTGAAATGAACGAGAGCCAGGATTCTATCCAAGTTCGTATGAGTTTTTTGGGCACCAAAACTCAACCCTATCCCAAAACATTCTATCTTTTTGCTCTGAGATTTCAAGGCAAAGAGAAAATAGTGCTTCTAACTTGTGAGTTGTGAGCTTTCAAAAAAAAAAACAAAAAAAGCATTTAATTTAATTTTAGCTGTAGCAGCTTCCTCCCTCCCACCACGTGTTTTATGTGGCTCATCTGTGAACCTTACGCGCCCAACCATAAACGGCATATTCCCAACAGCAAGAGAAGCTCCGGAGATAGATTGAATCGGCCACCATATATCTTCGGAGCTTCCATTTATAGCAAACCCTTATCCAGTCCGGTCTGATTCAAAGGATCTGGCTTCCCTTGACCACGCTCAAATAACGGTACCTCTTCCTATCTAGCTTTTACAATTCATAGCTTTTGCTTTGTTGGGTCAAGTTCAAATCTTTTGGGTTCATTTTGATATGGGGTGGTTCTGTTTTGGCTCAGAAATTGATAAAGTATATAGAATTGTAGATAGGATTAGGTTTTGAAAGGTTATGGATAAGAAATTTTGAATCTTTATTGTTTTGTAGTGGAAAGTTTTGATCTTTGTGGTGAAATTGAGATTAGTTGTCCATTGTTTTCAGGTTACAGAGCCGTAGGAGCAGTTAGATTTTAGGTTAATGTGGTGAATAGATGTGCTCAGAGTGATGAGATTTTATCTGGGAGATAGAATTTCAGGTTGGGTTTTGTTTGTGAGGGGTATTGAATTAAGGGTGTTTTGTATAAGGAGTTAAAATGCCAACTGCTATACTACCCAAGGTGAACGGTACTATACATTCTGGTTTCTGGAGAGTGATAAGCCAAAGCGGGATACGAAATTCGAAAAATTTAGTACCTTGTCAGGGGAAATTGTTGTCTCAAAACTCGGGGTTGGCGCGTTCTCTACCGTGTTCGACCCTTTTGGTACCGAACACTAGTAGATATAGTTTTGGTTCTTTAAACCAGGGAAAATCTATGGCAGCTTCAAGTTCGAAACCTGTGTTTGGAGGAGATCTTTATGTTGATGACTTAATTGCAAGTAGTGGGAATGGATTAGACTTCACAAAACCGGCTGGTGTGTTTTTTAATGATAGAAGTCGTAGCAGCTTCCTGAAAGCTAGCTTGAGTTTGAGAAGAAAAGAATCGTTCAACGGTCGTCTAGTTTCTGTGCATGTTGGACCTTGGTTGAGAAATTTTCATGCCTCGTCTTCCATGTGCTATGCTGCTGGTGCTGCTCAGAATGTGTCAGTTGATGGCAACTCCAATGAAGAACAGCTTGCAAATTCTACAGTTTTGCCTGATCAGTATGTTCTCTCATCTGTTCTTTTATTTCGGTTCTTCCATCTTTTGGTTATCTCTTGTCCTCTCTGTTTGGTTATTTTAGGGTCTTCATTTTCTTTTCATTTGTTTAGCATTCGTAGGTTCAGTCTTCTGGGACTGCAATTGAGGAATGCCCAGGTGCATGCTCTGACATATTAATTTGTTTATATATCATTTGTGAGCTTAGTAAAATCCCCTACAGGTTAATAGCAAGCGGGATTGATTAGTGTTTACTTCATTTGAACTGCACTGACAGCACTTTCTAGATCCAAGCAGTATTCTCAGTGCTTATATATCATTTCTTGGTTTCATTTTCAGACCTGTTTTGGGAGAGAGAACTCTGAAGCTACTTTCAGGATCATGTTACTTGCCACATCCTGAGAAGGAGGGGACAGGAGGAGAGGATGCCCACTTCATTTGTGAAGATGCACAGGCAATTGGTGTAGCAGATGGTGTGGGTGGATGGGCTGATGTTGGTGTTAATGCCGGACTATTTGCACGGGAACTTATGTCTCATTCTGTTAAGGCAATTCAAGAGGAGCCTAAGGGTAGCTTTGAACCCGCCAGGGTGTTGGAGAAGGCCCACTCATGCACCAAAGCAAAGGGTTCTTCAACAGCTTGCATCATTGGCCTTACTGAGAAGGTTTGTTGTTATTCATTTGGACTGACCATCAGCGCCTATATAATTTACTGCTGAAATGCTTGTTCCTTTAATTGTGTAAGAAGAGATATGATCTGGTTTCTAGGGATTACATGTGATCATTTATTTGCTTTTGCTTCTGCCCGGCATCTGGATTTGTGTGGCTGTGTTATGCATCTGAAATAAACTTGACAAAAGTGATCTTAGTGTATATTTATCTTCCTATTACCACTCATCCATACATAGCATAGGATTAGAAATATGTCGAGGACCAATATACTGGCAATATGCCCTGGACAGCTTGTGGAGCTCATAAGTTTCTGTCCTGAATTATCGCACGGAACTTGTAGCCTTTCAAGCTTAGTGAACAGTAGTCCTCCATAGACAAAGAAATTGCTGAAAAGAGTTGCAAGCCTTGCTTTTGTACTATATTGAACAAATAATCTTGAAAAGATTCCAGAGTGGAGATCAAACATAGGCAGCAGATGCCAGTCCTGAGGGATTGTTTTTAGAGTTGAAAGTCAGGATGATTTCAATATAGTGAGTATGAATATGTTTCCCAATGGTTTTCTTCATTTGGCAGGGCTTACATGCTATCAATCTTGGAGACAGTGGATTCGTAGTGGTTAGAGATGGAAGCACCATCTTCCGATCCCCTGTTCAGCAGCATGGCTTCAATTTTACATATCAGCTGGAAAGTGGCAGTGGGGCTGATCTACCAAGCTCCGGTCAGGTTAGTTCCTTACCCAAACTCATCTCTAAAGTATTGAGCAAGATACAGTGATAATATCATGATCACCCAAGTAATCTATTGTGGGGTCGGCCGTTAAAGAAATTAAAGTTCAGCTGGGTATGACAATGTGTAATGTGTTGGTTATCTTCAAGTTTCAATGTGATAAAGCTTAATTCCAACCAAAAGAAAGGGTTGAGAAAGTTACATGTATGCAAGATGAATAAACTTGATTTGACTGTATGTCTCTGGAAAAGGCTTCTGCCATTATTTTTGATGGGAGTGTAGTGCAATTTAATGCATTGAGTGGGAAAATGGCCTTAAAATTTCTCATATATATTTTGTCTAAATCCAAATTTGTGGAATCTTTGAATACTAAATATTATGTCCATATCACTTTGACCCTGCTGTCGAATATGTTCCTTGAACATTATAGGAGTCTATATCACTATTTTCAATATCATGTGTTTACATCAAGGGACAAAAAGAAGAAAAGAACTATGAAATGCTCTGACCAACTTGGCATCTAAATTGGAACATGATGTGCAGGTATTTTTGATACCTGTCGCTGCAGGGGATGTCATTATTGCTGGGACGGATGGGTTGTTTGACAATTTGTATAATAGTGAGGTTACTGCTGTTGTTGTTCATGCCGTGAGAACTGGCTTGGAACCACAAGCAACCGCACAGAAAATAGCAGCTTTAGCACGCCAGCGAGCACTAGATAAGAACAGGCAAACACCATTTTCCACTGCTGCTCAAGATGCAGGGTTCCGTTACTATGGAGGGAAGCTTGATGATGTCACGGTTGTTGTGTCCTTCATAACTAGCTCCATCAAGGTGTGACACAGTGAGGGACCTAGTGTAGAGAACCATTTCCTTTGCAAATGCTTTATTTGCTTGCTTCTTGTAAGTTTGCGGATTGGGCTTAGAAGTCTATTACTCTGTTTTGCAATGAAACACAGAGAGAGTTTTACTCATCTTCGTTTTTCCTACTTCTATTTACTTTATTCTGCAATCTGCCTACATTCTTCTAATCTGGTGGTCTAATTATTGACCTGAATCTCAAAATGCTTTAGCACAGTACCTGAACTCTTAGAAGTCTTAACCTTTGAGTTTGTCATCAAAAAACGAATCCAAACTTCCAAAACATGTTGTTGTATACCTCTTTCTCTAACTGTTTGAGGAATTATTTCCTTCTTGAAATCAGTAATTCAAGCGTATAATGTCATAACATGATTGAACGCTTATGCGCCGTCAATAGAGGGATGCAGATCTTATCCAATTTTATATCTCAGTTGCAACGTAAAAGCTCAACTACTCCTCTGTAATATTTCAACTATTTATTGTTTTAGATAGGCATAGAAAATTTATTACATGAAACAAAAGACTGAGAGGAAATAGTCTGACCACATGGAACTAATAGAAGGCAGCATATGACACTCTTATTCACATTACCTAAACATTTCCACACATTCAAATTTCTCTTCTTCCCGCTTCACCGTCAAAACGTTGGTCACCTTCCGTCTCTTGCTCCTCCGGTCTGGTTCTTCCTTCTATTTCCTCTTGTTGTTTCCTAGCCTCCTCTTGCTCTGTTTGGGCCTCTTTCTCTTTTCTTTTACTGTACTCCTCTTGTTGTTGCCTCCTGGTGTCTTCTTTCTCACTCTCTGCTTCTTCCTCTTGCCTCCTAGCCTCTTCTTGCTCCCTTTCTGCTGCTTCTCCTTCTTCTTCCTGTTGCCTCTCCCTCTCTTGTTCTTCCTCCTCTCTTCTTTCTTCTTCTCTCCTTCTCCTCTCTTCTTCTTCTTCTTCTTCCTCTTCTCTCTTTCTCCTCTCTTCTTCCTCTTCTCTCTTTCTCGCTTCCTCCTCCTCTCTCTGTCTCTGCTCCTCCTCTCTCTTCCTTTGTTCCTCTTCTCTCTTTCTCCTCTCTTCTTCCTCTTCTCTCTTTCTCGCTTCCTCCTCCTCTCTCTGTCTCTGCTCCTCCTCTCTCTTCCTTTGCTCCTCTTCTCTCTTCCTCTGTTCCTCTCTCTTCTTAGCCTCCTCTTCCTCCCTTTCCTTTTCAATTTCTTCCAACATTACTTTCTCCTCTTTTTCAGCGCAAGAAGTACAGTCGAGTATGATTGATTCTGTTTGTGCAGCCAAAAGCTGATCGATTGTGGTGTTGGTAACATTCAAAGACACTGCCAAGACCTGTCTGTTCAAAGTTTGGAGAACCGAGTATTTCCCAGCCAAAAATTGAGGATAATTTCTCCTTGTTGTCGTGCTGAACCCCATAAACACAAATGAGTCATTATTATATGACATCTGAGCCATTGGATGGAACATAGGTACAGCAAATACATCTCCTTCATGAACCCTAAACCTCAAATTTCTGCATTCTGATCTCTTTGCTGTACTAGCACATACCACCCTGACCATTCCTTGTCCCTGTAACACAACTGCGATCTCAGTTGCCCTTGGATTCCAATGAGGCCCCATCATTGAACCCTACAACAAAACACACTCAGAAACTTCAAAATACCAGTTACAGTAATAAAACACAAAATCAAGCTAAATATCGACGGGCACTGACCTTCGTCAAGTTCACCATGAAAAGACCAATGTTTGATCCAGTCAATGAAGGCGAGTTTCTCTCATTCACGGTGAGGCTCCAACCGTTACAATTCTTGAAATCTGGGTCCTCATCAAAAATATTATATGTTTTTGATTTTTCTTTCTTCTTATGCTTCTTCTTGTTTAATGCCATGCCATCATAACTGGCTCCTATAAAGGTTTTCAAGAACCGAGCTTCCAAATCCCAAAAGGTTTCTTTCTTCGTTGGCACTGCATGGATAATGGCTGATTGGTCTGTTGAATTTGTTATCGACTCGATCACATCCTCAGAAACCTAAATAAACCACCCATTTTCAGGAATTAACGATCTAGTGACTATAGTAGTCAGCAAACCAAAAACACTAAAAGCCTATCTGTTGATTTCAGACCTGAAAAGCTGACCGAAGGATTTTGGTGTCGAAGCCTCGGACCAGGTCCCTAACACTGGAGTATGCTCCTATTGTTGGGTCCTGCATGAGTTTTGTTTTAACATTATAGACAAAGAAGATTTTGAAGTGAGTGATAATTTTCAACCAGTTTAATGCAAATTGAACAGGGGAGAAAGGAAGATGCAGAAATAACTCCTCTTACAAATACGTCATCATCGCTATTTGCAAAGATTGCATTAATTCTAAGTTTCTGACGCTCGGTCTGTAAATCACTCTGTACAAAGAAGACAGATCCTGGGCGGAGTCTATGGATATCACCTTGCTTTAAAGGAACCTCGTTGATTTGATCATCCTTTCCATGAGCCCAATTCAACCTCCCACTCCCTAAAACAACGAAGAACAAAATTAAATGATTGGAACTTTTCCATGGTGTTAAAAAAGAAATATACAACAATGAATTTTGATAACTAGAAGAGTGTTATTTATTATATATATAAATATATATATATATATATATATATTTTTTTTTATAAAGTAGTTTTGAACCCAGCCTTCAAGCCCTCTCATGGCCATACATATTATTAAAAGATGAAACACATAACAACAGGGAAGATATGAAACTAAAGCCCCATATAGAAAGATCATAATCCTCGTAGAGAACATCTCAAATAATAACACGAGGCTCCTCTAAACATAATCCATCTACATAATCCAAAGTAGCAAAATGTGCCAATCAAAGTTAGCAAGGTGCGTCAATTAAGAATGAACTAGAAGAGTGTTATTAGAACAGCTATAAGATTACATTTTCATGGCAATCAAGGTCAATAGCATTAACCATGCTATTATTTTGTTTCAGGTGAAAAAGAAATCATTATTTGTCAACACTTCACAGACCACATTATGTGACAATTGATGTGTTAAATACAGTTGAATATCAATGTGCATTCATATCAGCTCACCACAACTGGCACGGCCTTGACACAACAGATAACACACGGTACATCTAGGCATGCATAGCTAGTATGTTTACACCTTTAATTTGAACAAAATTTTAGCTAATCCAGGAGTAAAGTTACACTCCAGAAAAGTAAAAGCATATTATATCAAATAAAAAATAAAAATTCTATGATATTGTTCAACATCCATTTTAATTATTCCTGTTAATTGAATTTAGCATAATTACACTTCATGGTGATATTCAACCATTAATATAATGTAAGCATTTAGACATCAGTGTGGTTTAACATGGTAATTTAAAATAAAAAAATTTACCATACATGGCGAAACAAAATTTTACAACTATGAACGTACTCAAAATGCATTGGCCTAAACCCTACCTGTGTGGACATAGAACACCATGTCAGAGTGTAGCAGCACCGGAAGGAACAGCGAGTTGGGTTCCATGATGATGAACTGGACATGGTAAGGCCCTCTCCGTCCATCGGTGACATCAATGGACGAGATTTCTCCGTACTCTGTCTGAACCAACGCCCTTCTCTGAGCTCTCCTCACCAGATACCCGGCATCGCTACTGGAAAAATCCTCCTCATTTTTCAAAGACTTCAAAGAGGAAGAGAAGGCAGGTAGCGAAAGAAAGAAGAATAAGATGAACAGAGTAAGTGAAAACGGTGGATTTGAATCGTTGTTAGACATTTTATATTGAACCATGAAGAAATATGGATCACAGAACTGGCAGAACTGAACTATATAGAACCAAGGTGACGGTGAAGGAGGAGATAGACCAGAGCTGCTTCGTCTGGTTACAAAGCTAACGTGTCTTTGTTATCGACACGTGCAAATAGGTCAAAGCACGTGGCAGGTGATTAGTATCTCTCTACTGGCAAGACCATGCAGTTGAGATGACTGATTTCTCTGGCTAGAGTTTCGCCGGATTCAAAAAAATTTTGTTAGCTAATGGAGTATTGTGCTATATATAGTATGAGTCTGGCCCTAAATTTCGTTAGCAATTATTGTCATCATACATGGACATCTGTTGGGCCAATTTTTCTACGAGTTTGTGAACTGAGGTATACAAGTTTTTCACCCTCCTTGGTAATACATTCAGATATGAATACTGAACAAGACATTTATTCATCTATGTCAAATACGGCTGTAAATTGGCTCAATACGTACAACTGAAGTTCATACTGAGTTCTAATCGTTTATAACTCGTTCGAGCTCAGCTCGTAAAGAAAACAAATCAAGTTTGAGCTCTAGTACTCAGATGATAGAGTTCATGAACAGCTCGTATTTAATCATGAGAGAACTCAACCTGAGCTTGAAACTCAACTTGTTTTGTGAAAAATTGGCTCATTTGCTCAAATTCGTTTGATATAGCTAAATTTTAAATATTTTATTTTTATAAATTTCATTAACCAATTTTTTTTTAGAAGTACCAAATCTCCTTTTTGCTATAATATTGATAAAATAAGGTATTGAAATTTATTCAAGCATAGAAGAAAAAAAGGAATTGCTTTTTTCTTAAAAAAAAAAAAAGGTTTTGACCATTTACCCTAATTCTTGGGACTTTTTCTCCCTCACACCACTCATTTTTTTCCCACTTACCTATAATGACTCTAATAAGTTGTTTCCTAATATCTAATTAAGTTTTTTTTTTAAATTTATTTTAGAGACTATTTTGCTCTTACCCCTTTATCACATAGAGAGAGAAAATGGAATAGAGACAAGCCATAGGAGACTTCTCGGATTCTAGTCACTGGTCGCCAGAGTGAGGTCATTGGTTGCCAGAATCTGGTCACCGATCGCCGGTGGTTGGGCTTCTCTTAAAACCTCGCCGGAGGTCCCTAAAGAGGTTGTCGGAGATCTCATAGGTCACAGGAGAGGTTTATTGCCCTAATAAACATTTATTGGGGGTCAATAAAAGTGTATGAAACCTCGCCGTAGGTCCCCAAAGAGGTCGCCGGAGATCTCATAGGTCGTCGGAGAGGTTTATTGCCCCTTCCCACAATAAACATTTAGGTCGCCGGAATGGAAACTAATTTTTCTAAAATTAGATAAATAATATTTTGATTAAAGACAAAGATGAGGAGTTACAGGAGAATAAATGTTGAAAAATGTTTTATTGCCCCCAATAAACATTTATTGCCCCACTAAATGTTTTATTAGGAGAAAATAAAACTTTTTTTTTTCCTTTTTTTCTTTTGGGGCCTTCTATCCCCATTTTACCAAGGGTCCTTGACCCAAAGCACCAAAAAAATAAGCCAAAGTTATCTCACTTATCCCAGCAACAGATTTTTGTTCCCATCTATACAATTTAACACCAAATGACCATTTTGCCCTTAATCTAATTAAGAAATTACATCGTGCCATTCTGGCAGATCTCTCTCTCTCTCTCATCGAGCTCGTACTGCTTCAGCGAGTCGGCAATGCTCATCAGCAAGCTCCCCTTGAAGTTATTCTCATAAAGATTCAGGCCTTCCAACTCTAGCCGAGTCAACTCATCGGGAATCGATCCCGTCAGCCGGTTATGGACGCGTCGAGCAGCCAGAGCTTCTTCAACTTCTCTATCTTTCTGAAGCCGTACACCATTATCGTTGGGGCCGTGGTGGAGGTTGAACCGGGCAAGAGTTGCAGGGGCTGCGCGTGCTCCGTTGCACTCTAACTTGCAGCCATAGTCGCCGGTGAAGCAGGAGAAGTGGTTGTTAGAGTGGGAGCTGCCGGCACGGGCCTAGATCCGGCCCAACCAGGTTTGGTTTGGAGCGGGGAAGGAGCGGTGGGTGAGGCTGGGGAGTGCACCTCCTTTTTCAAGGACGGGGCTGCCGGAGTTGGGCTGGATGGCAAGCCAGATAGGGAAGGGTCAGTTGTTGACCACGGTCAGATGGCTATTGCAGTTTTTTGTTTTCTGGTGGTGACATGGGAAATCGAATCACAGTCACCACGATTTGTTGCTATTTTGGTCAAGTTTCTCCTTCTTCTTCTTTTTTGGTAAAATGGGGATAGAAGGCCTAGAAAGAAAGAAAGAAAAAATTTGGATGTCTATTGGAGGGCAATAGACGTTTTGAATTTATATAATCTCTTCGTTTTTTTCTTTAATCAAAGTTTTATTTGTCTAATTTTAGGAAGATTAGTTCTCATTCCGACTACCTAAAGTTCTATTGGGGGGCAATAAACGTCTATTAGAGGGCAATAGACCTCTATTGCCTCTATTGGGAAGCAATAGACGTCTATTGGGGGCAATAGAGGTTTTCAGAAAATTCTGGTGGGCGGAGGTTGGTGATCGGATTCAGGTGAAAGTTAGATGGAATCCGGCTACCGGTGACCGGATTCCGGAGGTCGATGACCGGAATCCGGTGAAGGTTAGCAGGAATCCGACAGTTGGTGACAGGATTCCTGCGGCCGGTGATCGGAGTGTGACGACCAGTGACGGGGCTCCGGTTTCTCTCTCTCTAAATAACACATGGGTGAGCCGGTGATGGTAGAATGATATTAAAAACAAAAAAACAAAAAAAAAATCTTAATGGGGTATTAGGGAAGACATCCTTAGAGTGTTTTGGGTAAGAGGGAATTAAAAAAACTTAATGGAGTAAGTGGGAAAAAATTCTCTAGAAATGGGTAAATGGACAAAAACCCTTTTACCAAAAGGGTGGTTCTATTCATATATACCTCCAAAATTAGCATTTGGACCTCCTTATTTATTAGACCTCCAACTTACTTTTTCATATATACAATATGCTAACTACACCTCCTATAATTTTTCCAAAATGCCCTTAACCCGTAATAAATGACCAAATTTAGGGTTCTTGATAAAGGCTTGCAAGCAACTGCATTGTAATGATATTCGGGTAAAAATTAATCTGTAATTGATATTTGGGTAATATTGTGCTAAAATTTATATAATAGAAAACTCTGATTAGATCAACATTGGAGATTTCTTTACGAGAGAAGGACCCCTCAATCTTCTTCTTCTCTCATTCTCCCACTGCACCTTCAATGATGAACTAATTAGAGTCCTGACATAAAAACTAGAATTGGGAGAAGAACTTGAAGACCTTATTGCAGCTATCTTAGAGTTGGGTTTTCTAAGGTCACCACATTGCTCTCCGTATTTCACTATTTCACAGCCGAAAATTAGGATATCATAACTTTTACCCAGACCTTATGCAGCAACCATATAAATCACTACTACAAAAAGTTAATCACACAATACTAATCACACAACGGAACATAAATCATCCGTTATGTGTTTAAATAAGCTTTATTGCACAACGGTACTTGTTATATTCTGTTGTGTGAATGTCAACAAAGTGAAAACTTTTTTATCAGAACTACATTGGACAACGGAAATGAAGTAATGTCTGAGTCTTACAAAATTTAGCGGCAGATTTTCCCTCCCAGAACGAGCTCACCAAAATGAAATTTAAACCATCACACAACAGCTTTTTGTTATTTGTTGTTTAACAAAGTGTTGTATGAACTTTGAGAAATCTTACTAGGTGCACCTAGTGCAAGATGCACAAATTTGTACAACAGATTGTCATGGTTCTGTTGTTTGAGCATGAAAGCAACTTACACAGCGCGGCAAAGTTTCAATTTGATGAAATCTATGTAGGCACAGGCGGCAAATTTTCCCTCCCAATGTGCTTTTCATCGTACACTCACACAACGGTGCTTTATTTATCTGTTGTTGGAGAAACATGAGACAAATTGAAGTCTCCCACCAAACATCTTAATTGAAACCTTTACTCCCACCAAACATCTTAATTGAAACCTTTACTCCCACCAAACCCGATAAGTGCTCTTACTCCTTGCAAAACAGCCCCGTTTACTCCCTCCAACCAGCAACCCATATACTCGAAATAAGACCCTAGCCTCTCTATCTCGCTGTGCCCCCCCCCCCTCTCATTTCACTCCTCTCTCTCTGCGATTCTCTAAGTCGTTGAGCTCTCTTAGTCGTGAAACCACCCCCGCCCCCCTTCTTCTCTCCTTTGCGAAATCCCTCTCTCTCGTGAAAGCTCTCTCAGTCTCTCGCCATGGATACGGTATCGACTTTAGGAGAGTCGAGGTCAGCGATGAATTTTGTTCAAATTGCAGACTAAGAAATGGTGATTTTCTAAGAAAAGTTGTCCTCTCAATCCTCTCTCGACATTCTCAGTCCTCCCTCTCTCAATTCTCACTCACAAACCCTAAAGAGGCCGATTTGGACCTCTCTCTCTCAGACAAAAGGTTTGTTTACAGAAATTGAAAGGTTCTGGGTTTGTCATTGGGTTTAGGGTTCTTGGTTTATCATTGGGTTCTGCGCCTGTGCTTATACCTACACTAGCAAGCTAGTTCTCTACATCACCAAGCATAAGTAACACCCACTTTGGGACATCCACGAGACATGGCAAGGCCCAACCGCGACATCCATCTTGTAGCCCTATGTTCAAGCTACGCTACGGTATCCGGAAGTCGCAAATCCGTCTCCAGGAAGCCACCTTTCCGGCCTTGCCAAGTTGCCTCCACACTAGGCATTTCTACACTAGAATAGTTATCTTTGCTTGTCCCACATCTAAGAAAATGTAAAGGAGATGGCTTCCTTCACCTATAAAAGGAACTCTCCTCCCACAACTCAAGACACTCCATGACAACACACTTTGTAATCTTGTTAGGCCGCAAGGCTCGACACACACACTAGTTAAGCTTTCAAGTGGACGTAGTCTCCCGCTAAGGCGGGAGGTGAACCACTATACTTCGCTT
>BDJD01000640.1:210241-240546 GCA_002564525.1 Rosa multiflora
ATGGGGAGGGTGGTGCCCATTAACTCAAATTTTGGGTTTGTGATTTTGATTTGATGGGTTTGATTTCATTTCTCTCTGTCCCGAAAACCTGAAATTTTGGGTGGATTGGATTAGATAAAATTTTGGGTTTTGTTTTGTGAGGAGAATAGATGAACAAGTTCGTATCTTTATTGGAGAATTGGGAATAGATGAACAAGTTTTGTTTTCAGAATTGAGAATTGAGAATTTGGTTAAATTTTGTTTTGTGATGAGAATAGATGAACAAGTTTGTATCTTTATTGGAGAATTGGAATTGGACTTTCTCTATATCTTGATCTGGCTTTCTGATTGTGCTCTTAGAACTATTGAGTCTGTTCGCTTCTCTGTTCTGTCTATTCAAAACCAGTGAAGGGGTTTAACTTTGCCTACTTTCAATTTCTGATCTGTGGCACAACATTGTCATGATAATTGTAATTAGTGTACTTGGAGTTGTTGACTAAACTTTGTTATACCTGGAGTTTTGCTTTAGGTTCAGCAATTTGGAAGATGGGGACACAGCAGATGAGGTCGTAGCGGGTGGAGGAAGGGAAGGCGGTGATTCGGGTTTGAGAGATTTGGCAGAGGAGATGGGTAGGAGACGATTAGGAGAGGCGGAGGTCGATGCAACCAGGCTGAGTTATTATCTCCTGCTTTTCATGCTTTGGCCTCTGTCCCACTTTATACATGTGTCGATCTATTATTGGCCATGGTCAGCCCAAGCTAACCAGCCCTGGTTAGCGAAGTAATGTCCTATTGGATTTATCATCAAACAAGTAGAGGGAGTTTTTCTTATTATTATCATTTTTTTTTATTTGTATCCTTATTAGTCATTTCAAATGAGTTGACAAAGTCAACTATTACATGAAAAAGTTGGGAGGTCTAAATGCCAATTTTGAATGTATGAATAGAAGCACTCTTACTAAAAAAAAACAGAGAGAGAGAGAGGAGACGAGGCGAGTTCGACCGATCTGTTTTCCTCTTAATCTTCAAGTAAGCAAAACACGTACGAATTACCTCCAATCCATCTAGCATGAGCGTGGCGTTCACATATGACCACCTTCAGGCCCTCACACACCCACCGTTAGAGCTCACAAACTCGAGCTCTCTCCCCTGGTACCTGGATTTGACCACTAGCAAGTCATGGTAAAGCGAGAAGAAGTCGCGGTTCTGAAACTTGATTGTCAGCGAGAACGAGAGGTCCAGGGTGAGCTTTGGTGATGAGTGGACTCCAACGTCATTAAGTTGGATCCGGGTGAGCTCTAGTGCAAGATCGGAGGGGAAGATGAAGAACACGGCGATGGAGAGAATGAGGAAAGCAACAGTGGTGGATATACAAAGGTGGAGACGACGTCGTTCGTGCCTTTATCAAGTCGGCGGAGCCTTCGGGATCGGTGCCATTTATCAAGTCAGCTGAGCCTTCGGGAACGATGCCATAGAAGAGAGAGAGAGAGGGGGGGTCCTTTTTGAATTAAACATTGACTAGGCCAAAATCAACACAACAATTCGAATATTGGGAGGACTTTGTGCGTGATTCAGATAATGAATAGGGCTTGACAGCATGAAGCATGGTGTGGGAGCTAGAAACACACTGGGGTGAGAGAATATGGGGGTATTTTGGATTTGGGTTTCTAGAAGATGGGTTTGAAGGAGGTTTTTGGGAAAATAGCTAAGAGCTAGACTTATGCTTGAAGGCTTGATATCTTGATATCTTGATTTGCTATAGGTGTTTCTAAGTTTTATGGGTTTTGCTTGATTGTGCTGGATGCCTATCTTAATCCTAAATCACCTTTTATATAGGCTTCATTGGGAACACATGATTTCTGGATAGAACAGTTCTTCTTCACCTAGACACAATTTGTGCCTTAAAATCAGGAAAAGAAAGCTTACTTGAGAGATGAAGCTTTGGGAGAGGGAGAAGGTCGTTGTCGTCGTCGACAAAGATTGCTGCAAAAACAGTTGCAGTGGCACAAAACCTGGAATGAGGTTGACAAGGAAGTTTGAGAATTGTTCCCTCATCGTTTAAGGAAGAAAATGATATCTCTTTACTGGTTAGAAAGTTTCTCCTTTGCCAGCTAACAGGAAGAATCAATATTTCTTAAAGATCTTTGGGTCTGAACTAGGTATTTGACCGCTGCAGGGAAAGGAAGCAAAGCTAGAAGAAAGATGAGGAAGGCCTGGGCTATCTTATTTTCTTTGGGTTTTGAGTTTTAAGGAAAAGAGGTTGGCCCAAATCTCATTTTCACCAATTCGCTATTGATTCAAGTTATCGGGCTTAGGTCTCAGACCCAAGACTGAGACCACTGAAGACGCTAAATCAATAGACGAGCATTATGTGTTTCCGTAACCTTCTACACCATACCCACTTCTGCAAGCCCCAAGATCATATTTGTGGCTTGGGTCCACATACGTGACATGACGGTTCAAGAAGATATGTAATTTTTTGTATTTCTGAATACGTTTTGCATGTGTATTTCCTTATCGGGGTTGAAATGTGCGTACGACATGCTTTGTGCTTTTTTGGGTATCAACAGAGAGAGAGAGAGAGAGAGAGATGGCATGGATATAATTAATTAATTAGATTGAGGGCAAAGTTGTCATTTTACTTTAAATTGAATAAGTGGGTTAATTTTAGCCCATTTTGATGTTTTGAGTCAATGACCCTAAAAAAATAGTAGTGATACCAATTGAAGTTAAAAACCTAAAGATTACAAAGAACTCAAAATTGGAAACTCTAAGATAAGATATTGCACCAAGCTTAAACTTGAACTGGTAAAAAAAACAAGCTAAATTTGAACACCTAATTCTCAGCTTGGCTCAACTCGTTTACATCCCTGTGAGTTCTAATAAACATCCAAAATTATACAAATGTCATTTAATAAATTACTAACGAAAAAGAATATATTTATAAAGTAAGTATCAACGAGTTTTAGCATGCTACTTATATGTAAAACTTATACTTTGGAGATTATAAGTTCCAATCTTACATACGGTATGACAAGAGTCACATGTATATGAGAATTATTAACAAATAAGAATAGTACGATCATTACTTTTAGTGCGAATAAAACTTAGAAGTATATGCGGATACTTAAAATCACTTCAAATGTTTAAAAACAACTTGAGATAGTGGAACAAACTAAAATTTAAAATTTTAGAGATATTACCAATCGTTTAATGTTAACCTACAAAGATTCAATTTTAAAATATTAATAGAAATCGATTTAGCAGGAATGTTCGACGGTGGCGGTTGTTTGGTGTGCACAACACACTAAATTAGGTTCCCCTTATATTAGGTTTAGAACATCAATATTTGATTATTTGAGTTGATCTTTTGAGTTTGTAATCAGATTAATTTGTGCCCTCATAGACACAATTAGGTTTGACCGACACAAAAAAAAAAAAGTTGTAGATCAAAAAATCTTTAGAAAATAGTAAAAGGTCCTAATTTTGGGAAGGTTTTAATATTTTTTTTTCTCGAATTTATAGTATTAGGATTAGGCATGATATATATGGAAAATGTATATGCCCTAGAAGAAGAAGTTTTTGTCTTAAATTCGACCAACTTTAATATCATGATTTTGTATTTCTTTATTGAAGGTTAGCAATTTAAGGCATCATTTAGTTTACATATCTATACTATTATTAAGAGAAGAGGGTTTGTTAGCCAAAGTGGACGTGAAAATACTCTAATACCCTCACACCATAAGTTCTATTAAATTAATATTTAATAAATTAGGGATATAAATGTAATTAACAAAATAACATAAAAGTAAAAAACAAAAAACAAAAAAATTTCTTATGCAGATAACTACCCCTACCCACATATCTGCAGATATCTAAAACTATTTACAAATATTAATTTTTTAGTGAAAAAAATTCTTGCACATGCAGAGCATGTGTGATTGCAGACTAGTTTATAAATTAATAAAACATTCAACCAATGCACTTGAGAATTGAAATAACTTAAGAGTAGAGTTTAGAAAATTACACACAAGTGTCATTTTGAAACTCTAATTAGCCATAAGACCACACAACTCTTTTTGTCTTCTTAAGGCCACTTTCACCTTCAAATTATTTTATCTCTGACAAATTTACCCTTCCAATTTATAAGACGTCAAAACCAACCTGATATCCTATTCAATCCGTTCTCTTAAAAAAAAAAACAAAAAACAAAAAAACAGATCCATCGTTCTCTCTTTTCTCTCTCTTGCTGGCGATTCAACCTTCTCTCTCTCCGATGAGTTCGTTCACTTCTCTCCGTGGCTGTCATCCATGGCGTCGTTGATGAAGAACATCTCCGACGTGAGAAGCTCTCCCTCGGCGGCAACCGACGATTGCTCATGGCTGGCCGAACGATCTCGACGGAGAGAAGCCTTTGTTACGGATAGGAGCGAAATGAGCCGGCATTGTTTCACCACCTCCCCTTCTTTCTCGAGCGTTTTCTCTGATCTCGATGCCTATTCAAAGCATATCTGACCTCGCCGTTTGATCAATATATGTCACCAGCAAAAATTCACCACTGCAGGTCATAATTCAAAATTTTCTATCCTCCGGCTAGGAGAAACCATAACAATCGCTCACCTTCGCCGGCACTCCCAGTCTTAGAGAAGGAAATGAGGTTCGTCTTCTTGGCTTCTTGCATAGGGTTTTAAATGAATTCATAGATTCTAATTTGGATCTGGATCTGATGGAATTGGAATTGACTAGGTGCTTTTGATTCGGCTCTCTTCGAATGGAACTGAACTGGTATGCGATTATATGATGAGAAAATCAAAGCATGCCAGAGTCGGAGTTTTTCTTCTTAAACTGCTTCGCAGATCCGGCTAAAATCCGAAATTCTAGTGGTCAGAGGCTGCTGAGCTCCAGAGGTAGGAGTTTTTTTTCTTTTTTCTTTTTTGGAATAATTGGGACCAACAGGTCCTTGATTTGATCTATTTTGATTGCGAAGATTTTTTTTTCCCTAATAGACTGGTTTGTTCTTGGTTTTGGACGATTTGGCTGAGTTTGTGCCTAATTGCAATTGTATTTGGTTGAAATCAGAATGTTTTAATGTTTTAGAGCGGCTTTTGTATAGGTAGTTTTTCTTGCTGGTGATAGTAGTTTTTTGTGTTTGTGACAGTAGCTTTTGTTGATGGTCAGAGTAACTTCTATTACTGGAGTAGTTCTTTAGTGTAAGAGCAGTTCGCTAGTGTTGGTGATAGTAGCTTTTATTATTGGTGACAGTAACGTTTGGTGTTTGTGAGAGTATCTTTTGGTATTAGTGAAAGTAGCTTTTTAATGTTTGTGAGAGTAGCATTTGTTGTTGGTTAGAGTAGCTTTTGTTGGTGGGGATAGTAGATTTTGGTTTTGGGGAGTTTTTTTTTGTAACAATAACTTTTTTTGTAACAATAGCTTTAGTTGCTAGTGATAGTAGCTTTTGTTATCTCACAGGAAGTTGCCAGTAGTTTTTGTTACTGATGACAGCATCTTTTGCTACCTTACTGGAGGTTGCCAGAAATCTCACCAGAATATCTTTTGTTGCTAGCGACAGTAGTTTTTAATGTTAGTGACAGTAGCTTTTGTGGTCGCCGGAGGTATACCAGAGACTCGTCGGAGTTGGTCGGAGACCTCGCCGGAGAAGAGAGAGAAGATGATTGTTGACTTTTTACTCTAGTGACATTTATGTAAATATATTGGTTTTTCATATCCAAAATTTAACACATTTTTTTAATTTAGTGGCCTTATGAGGGAAAAAAAATAGTTGGTGGCCTTATGGCTAAAAAAAAAATCAAATATGCACTTATATGTAATTAACCCTTAAGAGTTTAGGAAAAGAAACTTTTTTTTTTTTTTGACAAAATAATTTATAGATTTGATTAATACGGTAAGGCCAGAATGACCATTATATATCATTCTGCTACCATGTACAGAAAGTCAAGAAGTTGTGATGCAAATACACACCACAGTGATACATAGGCTAGATCATTCATTCGACATGTAATGATCATTTATTTGTAGTGAGCCTATTTACTATAAACCTAAGTAGTAATAGGGCAACATAACGCAAAGGCTACATCTTTTCTTTTCCCTCCAAGCTAGGGCTAGCAGGCTTTCCCGAGTGAAGATAGGAAAGAACATCTTCAGCATAGACTTGTTTCTTTGACTTAGGAGGATTCTTGTGACAAAATAATTTATAGATTTGATTAATACGGTAAGGCCAGAATGACCATTACATATCATTCTGCTACCATGTACAGAAAGTCAAGAAGTTGTGATGCAAATACACACCACAGTGATACATAGGCTAGATCATTCATTCGACATGTAATGATCATTTATTTGTAGTGAGCCTATTTACTATAAACCTAAGTAGTAATAGGGCAACATAACGCAAAGGCTACATCTTTTCTTTTCCCTCCAAGCTAGGGCTAGCAGGCTTTCCCGAGTGAAGATAGGAAAGAACATCTTCAGCATAGACTTGTTTCTTTGACTTAGGAGGATTCTTGTTCCTAGACCCTAATGGCCTTCCCCTTTTCTTCTTGATAGTGGAATCATTTGGAACAACTCCCTAGGCAGCATCACATATGCAGGAACAACCATTCCACCCGGTGTTTCTCCTAATCCTAACGATCTGGTAGAAAGCTTGATTGAGGCTGTAGGGATTTTCACCTTCTTTGTCAGTGCAGGTGAACCATTGTTGCTAACTGCAAGCTCCCCAAGCATGAGTTTTAGTTTCCTTGGAGACGCAAAATGAGAGGTAGGTCTTCCTTGCTTCAAAGGAGACTGTTCTGCATTCGGTACCAATGCAAGCTGCTTGTCAGCTTCCCCTGATGCCTGAGAATTTGTATGACGCAGAACCATAAACAAATTCCTTGCTGCAAGAGGTAGGATGGGAGTTTAGACGCCCTAAAAACGAAATACACCTCCAATGAAATTGTATTGCGCAAAACTTGCAAAAGAACTAGGCAGCTCCACCTTGTTTTAGACCAGCTTGGGATCAGAGTTCGGTTGGTCGTTTCTACCTGCATACAGGCACACACCCTTCTCATGAAAAATGAGACTAAAATCCCAACATCGACCAAGCAGATTCTCAAAGAAAAAATAGATTTCTTCAATGACCCCCAGTGCTAGCTTTAGGATTTTTGTTAGGAAGAAATGCTTGCCAATATGATGCGGCACATGAACCCTAATGTCACATGTTGCTTTGAACAGTTTGTCATCCATCTCCAGGAACCTTCCTGCAATTGAAGCAACATTTACAATTGTGGCTTTTTTCGTGTGTGTGTGTGTCTATATATATATATATGAAAATGTTCTGAAGAGGACGTCCGCACTGTTGCTAAAGTGCGGATGTCGCCGCTGCAGCTCGGCTCGGCTCGGAGCTCGACGGAGCTGCGGGGTTTGGCTGATAGACGGCAGGGGTCAGACAGAGAGGTCTGCAGTTGGTGGAGTCGCCGGCGACGGGGTTGCAGACCTCCCTCCTGCAAGCCACGTGCTGCCTGGAACACCTCAGCTGCGTCGATGTCCGGACTTTAGAGAAGTGCGGACGTCCTATTCAGAACCGGACTATATATATATATATATATATATATATATATATATATATATATATATAGAGAGAGAGAGAGAGAGAGAGAGAGAGAGAGAGAGAGAGTGAGAGGAAATTGGGAGAAATGAATCCTCATAACGCCCTCACTATTCTCTTACATTATTTGTTCGCTTCTTATTTTATTATATTAATTGCGAAATAACTTTTCTAGCCGACTCCATAATGTTACAAGACACAAAATGAAAAGCTTATGAGAATCTTAAGTCGCAACCCATGAATTATGTAATTGTATGATTGAAAAGTCAAACACATCATTTTTTACTTATTATTCATAAAATATTTGAAATACAAATTTTTTTTCCTCCCAAATGCCCCAGGGATGAAGTTGCTCTTATTATCCCCTTTTAAATCCCAGCACAAATGAGTTCTGATTGGAACCTACCCCAAAAATTCGTTTATCAAATGGTTTATCTATCTGGGTCATGTCACAAAATTCAAGTGGGAAAAAGAGTAATAAACACGTTTCACCTTAGACCACATACCATCTGTTTTCAACTAGTCGACCTATCTGAGACCTGAGTGGTTTACAAAATGCCACCCCACGAACAGTTAGAGAGAGACAGAGAGGGAGAACATGTATAAAATGTGGAGGAATCAAAGAAAAAAAACCTTGAATAATTGTGGTCATAGAAAACTAAAATGAATCAAGGGGTATTTTTCAAAGCAAAATCAACATATCCTATGGGGATCCCAATTAATCCCATAACGAAGAAAAGGAGGGTGTAAGGGAGTATGCTTCTTTTCTTTCTTTCTTTCTTTCTATGATGGAAGATCCTTTTAGGCCACCATGATGCCCCTAAATCACAGCTACCACTAGTGACAGGCAGATTGAGAGTGCTCTCTAATCTCTCCATCAAACTTTGCCTTTTCTTTTGGAGTGTGTGGGGTGAATGGATTAATGGTCACCATCTTTATATGAATGATATAAATCAGAATCTCAACACCTCTCCCATCACCCCACTCCCTTCCCTTCTTCTTTTGTGTGCTTCAAGCTTCCTCTCCCACCGCGTGTGTCCCGTGTACTAGTGAATTACTTAGTTCCTAAGTACATATGTCTATCATGCATGCCTATGACTACAAAATATTCTCATCCAATACTACATCCTAATTTAACGTCTAAAATTAAACAATCTAGGGTACCTAGACAGCGGATGAGCATTCCTCACGTGGCATACTACTATTCAAAACACTCTCTCAATCGTTCTCGACCTAATTATCTCTATCACAAGGTGAGAAATTTCATCCCATGCACATCGGTGTCATCAGTGGTAAAATGTTTTATTCTGTAACTATTTTAATTTTAATTTTTTTTAAACAAAGCTTCATTGCATTAGATGACCGGCCTAAAAGTCAGAGCCTAACATACACTTAAAGTCAGAAAAATTGAGGGGTAACGACCACGCTCCTATCTAAGTAATGTAAACTCATTACAAGTCAATTTGAGCCCGCTTTAGAAAGCGAACCTATAGACAAAGAACAACTCTGTGTCTTCTAGGGCAAAATCATTGATGAGCATTCCCATTAGCCAGGCGCGCAATTGCGATACCAATAGAGAGCAACTTCCTAGCAAACAAATAGGAGCCAACCCTTATCCATAAGCTACTTTCTCCAGTCAAACTCGAGATAATTACAAATTCCACCGGAATCATGATCTGAATTAAATTGGCACTTTGTGACAGTAAACAAGCCCAACCACCCAAGTAGGTCATTCTCAGGTTAGGCCAGCCCAGCCCACTAAGTAACATATGAGAGTGGCAACACACACTCCCACATGGCCCAATTCTTTGAAGAATCAAACCAACCCACAAGGGCCCAAAAGATGCCCCCAGAAAGCCCAAGCCCAAAAGCGGTGCTGGTCAGCACCCCGCGCAGCCTGAGCCTGCCTCACCGTCGCGCTGTTCGGTGGACGTCCACCCCAAGCTGCCATCACCGCCATCACTCAACGACGCGGCCAACCACCAAAACTGCAAGGTACCACAAAAGTCGAGTCCGATCACCGACCGATGCACCGCCCAAACACACTGACGCCGATCGATTAGCACCCGGACCCGATTCCACCACCCCTCATGAAATCTGGCAAAGGAAATCTCGACCCAGCAGACCACGTCGCACTCTCTGACAAAAGACTCGACGTCGACGTCGTTAAGCCACGACGGAATCCAGCCGGAAAGGTGGCACTGCTCTAGACTCGAAACCGAGGGTTTCGCTTGACCTTGGAAAAGAGAGCTTACTCACGTACATGAATCACAGCTTGCAGCTAAGAGTTGAGAATTATCATCAATATCTTTTCCCTTTTTAACTATTTTAATTGAGAGTACATGATCCTTTTTTGGTATTTTGGAACCTATCTCCAAAAAGATGATGTTTTAGGATATTGACGGACTAATTTTTTTTTTTGAGTTCAACGTCTTATATTTAACTAAAGAATGATTAATTTTTGATATTGGTGGAGCTAGAGGAGGCTAACTAAGCTGTAGACTATCTGGGAAAAAGTAAAATTAATATTTACATAATGTCAAAACTGGTAAATTTGATGTATTTTGTAATTCTGACCAGTAATGAATAAAAAGGAAAAAAAATGCAAACAGTACCTGACCTTTGGCCCATTAGTAACTTTAGTACCTAACAAAAAAAAAAATGTCACTTTGATACCTGAAGTTTGGACCCCGACCCAACATTAGTACCTGAAACACTGTTCGCCGTTACGGCGCTAGCCACCTGGCAAACTTCGAGGGGTATTCTGGTCCTTTCAACTATTCCCGTCAATTCAGTCACAATGAATCTATTTCTTGGCGCCAACTGACCAAAGTATATATCACTTTGGTACCTGATTTTTGAAGCCCGACACAAGAAAAGTACCTTGCCTATTGATAACCATAGCCTAAAACTAGCTAGGGAGAGAAATCAGAGAACAAAATCATCATCATATTGACCAAATTTCAGTTTCTCTCTCTCTCTGCTAATTATGGTTGATTTGGATTGAAAAACAAAGATGGTCTCCTCAGATATACTGAACAAATCCCCCAGCTCCTTCTGAGTCGCCCAAATCCAGTCCGACATTTCCGCCGCGCCGCCATACCTCTGACGGACCTCTATCATGACAACAGACGTCATCCTTGATCTTTAGCAGCAAACCTGAAGAACTCAATTCTTCCAGTCAAATTGAAATCAGATTGAGCAGGTTTTGATCCACCTCGCTTAAGCCTCAAATTGATAGAACCTCAATGGAGCCGACGATAGACCGCTCCGTAATTCAAGTTTTGTGTTTGCTGTGGATGATAAGGGCAACAAGATAAAGATCTGGTCATCAATCCAATTTTCTCCTCATCCACGTGCAATCGAGGGTACAAATGGAGATGTAAGGTCCTCATCAATCCCAGCCAAAGATGATCAGGCTTTCTCCTCGCTGGCTAAGCAGTCGAGGTCGTAATCGGACTTGGAGGCTGAGTTGTTAAGGTCGACAGTGACAAAAACTGAGCAGTTGAGGTCGAAAGTGGTGAGAGAGAAGGTTGGTGACGACTCCGTGGTGGGCAGGCCAACTTTGGTAGTAGCTAGAGTTGGCGTCGGGGCTTTGCAGGGTGGAGAGAGAGAGAGAGAGAGAGAGAGAGAGAGAGAGAGAGAGAGAGAGAGAGAGAGCGAGAGGAAATTAAAAAACAAAAGACAAATTAGAGTTGAATTTACTTATATGCCTTTCAAGTAATGTTAGTTGACTAACGCTGTAACGGCGAACAGTGTTTCAGGTACTAATATTGGGTCGGGGTCTGTACTTCAGGTACCAAAGTGACTTTTTTTTTTGTCAGGTACTAAAGTTACTAATGGGCCAAAAGTCAGGTACTGTTTGCATTTTTTTCCCGAATAAAAACGGAACCTTCGCTACGTTTAATAATGAAAATAAAAAAGATAACATTCGCTTCACGCTTAATAATGAAATTCATTATCTTTTTGATAAATTAGTTCTTAATTCCGCCTTTAACTTTAAGAAAAAGTATAATATCAACACCGAATTGATAAAAAAATAGTTACTGGATCTTACATTTAAGACTTGTAAATTTACATTTTTCTGGTATTTTCTTCATTGATCATTTAATACTGGGCCACCCATATGTGTTAATGTACTTAAACTAGGGTTTACGATGATTTTTTAACAAACGAGCGAATATTAATTGACTCAAGATGTTACTCAAGCATTGGTAGATTGGCTAGCTCTTTCAAATGCTACCTACAATGGAATCACTTGCTGATGTTCACTTGCTGATGTTTTCATTGAATTATTAGGAAATATGCTTTATCAAATCTCCTAGTTTGAAGATAAATTATGTTTTTGTAACTCTCCACTGATACCGTCAAATTGATTTGTTTGTTTTAATAATGATATTCTAAAAGGAACTAGGATGCCTAGATATGGCATAAAATCACCAAGCTCAAATCAGACTGTGCCAACTCTGCTCTTGTCAATTTAGAGAAAGCGATATACATGAGGAAGGAAAATTTACAAACTGCTTGCAATCAGATTAGGATTTGTCTTTATACAAACAAAAGAAAGGGACCTGTTTTTGTCTTTCTTTAAGTATTTCCTTTACCCTTTTAATTTTTGTTAGTGTTGCCATCTTTCTAAAAATCATTTCAGCTATATATAAAATACAAATATGTTCGTTTAGATGGATTCAAATAAACTAGGGGTTTATAGGTTTTGAAACGTTCTAGTTTAACTAGTTGCATGTTTTTTTTCCCCGATGAAAAACATCTTGCATGTTAAATGCCTAAAGAGAAATATAATTTGATTATTTCATTTTGTTATGAACCAACGTAATAGAGGGGAAACCTGAAAAATAATACCTTTAGAATTAAAATCCGTCTCCTTTGATCAAATAATAAACAAATCCGTTTCATCTAAGAGGCTAGGGCTAGCTTCAAATGGTGGTATTGAGTATGAGAAAGGATTCAAAGTTCGACCCCTTTTAACTGAAAAAAAAAAAAAAAAATCCTTTCTGAATTCGTGAAGGGTTTCTGCTAACTCCAATGATGGAACATTTTACATTCAAGTGCATGAAGGGAGTTAGATCCTCACATCATCCTAGATTAAAAAAACCTTGTAAAATGATACATAAATTTTTATGTATGTGGAGAAACAATACATTGAACATCCAAATCAAAAACAAGAAAAGAAAACATTCTATGTGAAAAGTAAAATTATGAATAAATTTTTACATATGTGAACAAACAATACAATGAACATGCAGAATCAAATCCTTCACTAAAATTCCACAGATGCAAATACTTTTGTCTAGGGTCTGCATATCCATGCAGATAAAGATACAACTAATGAAGTTTCTGAATGTAATGCATTGGATCCCTTGCAAAAGTGTGTTCACACATCAAAAACCCTTATTAAAATGACAAAGAGAGCATAAAAGAAAGAAATGGGAAATAAACATACTTAATCCCCCCACTTTATCAAGAAAAGCCATAACCTCTCTTTTTGGCTGGAATGAACTTATGATCAGCTTGATTAGGCTTAAGTGCTTCAATTCTCCACAATATTATCATTAATAGCACATTTGTTTTTTATAGGTAGCAAAAAAGTAGCCAAACCCATCTTTTTGTGGTGGGCAAAACTTTTGCTCAAAATAAAGTCCCATTAGCAAAATAAAAAGGAATAGCCGAAGACATTGTGTTTATTTTGCCCTCTCTGTTTTTTTGTGGTACGTAAAATGGACGGAAGTGATTTCGTCGACTGATGGAACTATTGCGCCCATCACCATTCATGAAATCGAACATATTCTCTTCTTTCTCTTTCTTTCTGGTCGCCGCCAATGCAGAGCTATCGTTCGTGGGGCGTGGTTCCACGCGCCGTGGTGCATTGCCATGCAGCCCATGCATGTCCGACAAAAAGCAGGCCAAGTGGTTCCTACTGTAGGGCACCTACGGCCTATCAGGTTATGCTACAGTGTCTCTGTGGGACAGTTTCTGGCGTTTTGAGGGACCCTGTCCTACGTCATCAAGATTTTTACTAGCTCTAGGGTTTAGCATCCCTTTTCTCGATATAGTGTGAACGTTAATGTATTCTTCTGTACTACGTCTACAATCGATCTTGTCACAGCACAAGCGTTAGTTAGTGCCAACCCTAATTAAAGGCTCTTGTTTATCTATCAAAGAAAACCCTTAAATGCTGTTAAAGAAAAACCTATCCCCTTGTTTCTGGCAATGAAAAGTAAAATGAGGAAAAGCGAGAGAGTAATTAAATAGATTTATAACTAATAACACTACTAGAAAAAGAAACAAGGGGATAGAAACATATATAAAAACATTTTTTCTCTAGTAGTGTTATTAGGTTATTTCAGGAACTTGAGTGAGGTTTAGTAAGTAAATTTAGTATTTGAAAATTTGACAGGAGGTGTAAAAAGCAAGGAAGTCAAGTGAGTAAATTTAGAGGTTCCAATAGAAAAACTCAAAGAAAAAGGAGGCATCACACACCGATTTTGTTCACACAGAGAGAAAGTCGTGTGAATAACTGTGTACTCACACATTTATCTGTGTCAAAACATTTGACACATACCATTCTGTATCTTATGAAGGGTAAAAATGTAATATGTTAATTTTTTTGCGATGTTTCACACCAATGTCCGTGTGAATGTGTTTGATTAGACTTGGGAGATAGAGATTCCTGTTTGTGTCAGAATAATTATATTAATATGATCATATCTATGTAGATCTTATTTAGATACAGATTTCCGTGTGAATATATTAAAATATAAAAATAATTTCATATAAAATAATATAATTTTAAAATTACACACAGATATCCGTATGAATATTATTTTAAAATAAACAAAAAACAAATTATATTATGAACATATTTATATTTCGCACACTATTCCTTGCAAACTTTTAATTTCACACAAACATGCATCCGTGTGAATCCTTATCAACAACTTTCATTGGATTCCCGTTTCTCTTCATTAATTCAAGTTTGATCTCTTAATCTCTCTCTCACCGATCTCTCTTCCAAAGGCGTAGCTACACACGGGCTAATTTGAAGCTTAATTTTAATTTAAAAATTAAATATTAAAAAATAGCCCATCCCAAATTTTTAAACCTAGCCCAATATGTTAATTTTTTTTGGTCATGTACATGTTATTTATTTATTTAAAGTATTTTATTTTCTATTCTGCTTTAAGATACATACTCGCTTAAAAAACTTACTTTTTTTGGTGAATTAGGTCAAAAAAAGAGTTGGCTGAGAATTATGATATAGACTCAATAAAAATTGAGTAGGTATATTTTTTTGACTTAGACTTTTGTTATCAAATTTCTGTCAAACGTTATAATGTTGATTTTTTTTTATATCAGTTTTCTATGCATTATTCTAAGTCAAGGCTTCAGCTAGATGTTAAGTGGAGGATACACCATGAGGGTCAGTAGGCCTCAAACTTTTCATTCTAGTTGCTTTGATTTCAGGTAATTCTTTAGCAGTAGGTGTTTAGTTTCCTTTGGTTTGCAGTTTCGTTGTTTAGATTTTAGTTTTTCATTTTCTTTCCTAGATTGCAGTAACGAATAAATTGAGCAGTGGATGTAATCAAAGGATCCCCGGATAGTTCTAGTTTGACCTAGCATGGTCGTTATGATGTTTATCAATGGAGTTTATCTGTTCCCCTAAAAAGAAAAAAAAAAGATGTGGTTTAGTGGTTTAATTTAAGGAAAAAGTAAAACATGTTACTTGTAATACTTAAAAAAAAAAAAATTAAAGCATTAGTAAACTAAAAAAAAAAAAAATTAACCCACCTTATTATTGCTCTTTTCTGATTTCTCTCTTTCTCATTCAAATGTACCCAATCAAAAGCAGATTCAAATTCTTGTTCCAAGGAATAATCTCAAACCCAAGAGTCAATTTTAATCTTCATATACAATTTTTAACTAAGTTGGTGTGATTCAATTTCAGTTTCTGTTATGTGCATGGATCTTAAATCAGCAGGTAAAGGGTATCTCTGTGGATGTTGAACACATCAATTTGCATTTATTTTATATTGATTTGCTAATCTTGCAGTTGTTTTCTGGTAGGAAATCAGAACACGCAAACAAAGACTCAATTTTGACATATGCCATCAAGTTGGAACTCGAAATTGTTATTTCAAGATCTACAGAATCACCATGAAGAACAACTAGGACAATTTAAGGAGGGGAATTTAAAAATAAATATTATATATTGAATGTATTTTTGGGACAATACATATTGAATAATTCTAATACAATTGTTTTGACATATTCAAATTAATTAGCGGATGGGATAGGAGAGAAGCATCTTCACTCTTAGTGAGACCCCCTAAATATATTCACACGGACAGATAATTTCATGTGTAAGTAGTATTAGCAACGCTCGTAATACGTATAGGTTATTAATTCGTTATTGTACTGTGTGAATTGACGTATTCACACGGATTTCCATATGAAATACTAAGATCACACACAGATTCTCATCCTTGTCTGATGAGTACTTTTTCTAGTAGTGCAAATGGACTTAAAAACAAAGGCAACTATGAATATGCTAACATTATACAATATTCATATTCAATAACCTTCTCATGACTTCTTAAATTTCTTGACAGTTCTCAATCTTTTAAGACCTGAGAGAAAAAAATATTAATTATTATTTGTTTCAAATTTCTGAGAACATCTGCAGTAATCCTTGATCGTGTGTATATGTGAATTTTTCACAACTAACATTTACTTCTACTAAGGATTATTAATGGTTAAGAAATCCAAAATATAACACTCTCCGCACTAATATATATAGACTTTTTGAAGTATCTGTAAGTGCGACTACTGATTTTCTTCTTCTTTCGATCTGCTAAGTGCAAAGTTCAGGTCCCAATTTTCGTTGCTGGGACTTGTACGTTTGTTTCTTGCTGCCTCTCAATGCAGGATCCACGTGCTTGGTTGATAATACATAGAACATTCAACACCTAAAACTTATCTTTTTTCTTTTGTTTGAATTCACAAACAAATGCTAGTCTTTTTCGCTACATAAATTTTTCCATAAATACAAACACATAAGTCACACTCAACCTTATATAAGATAATAAGGACGATCGCCCTGAAACAGGATGCGTTTCTTACTCGAACAACGTTTGACTGAAATTCATGTCTAAATTCAATCAACTATATTTGTGGATGGTAGAAGTGGTTAGTCAAGGAAGACTTATAGTAATGAAGCTTTTGCTTTATACTTTGCAGGCAGTTAAGTTTTATCGAAGATAGATAGATACGTTTGCCAAGTTCCATTTTCAAAGTCAGTATCCCAGGCCTCAAAGTTGTTAATCATGGCTCTTTTTCCAAGCTTTTTCAAAGTGGGATAAGAGTAAAGGTGGGTGGTGGTTTTCATAAGAGCTAGCTTTTGTGGGTCCTCTCTTAAGAGTTGGGGAGACACAACTTTGGAACTTTAACGCAAACATCTTGACTTATTTGTCGTTGTTCAGTTGAGATTTGAGATTAACGGACTACTCCCTCCTAATGTGTTTGAAATGAAGCCCTAGCCTTGTCTTAATTAGTTAAGCCAAGAAAAACGAAGCCCTAGCCTTGAGTTAGTTAAGCCAAGTAGTGATGGTTAAGGAGAGGTTAGAAATAGGGTTAGGTATGGCTTTGATAACTTTGAATGCACCAACTGTCGAGTTCTTCGTTTGGAACTTAAAGCTCGAATAAAAAATGGGATTAGATGGACCATGTTGGAATTCAGATGATATAACAAAGGTAACCTAAGCCAAATCTTGGGCATTACAAGTAAATAACTAAATATTCCTTATAATATAAGTCATGAGTTTTTTTTTTTTTTTTTGATACGAATATAAGTCATGAGTTAATAATATAAGATCATCAGCTTCGCAAACAGTTAGGAAAATGTAATTAACAAGTTGTACATTATTTTGTCCTCGTCTAAAGAGAACCCTAAAAATATTTAAACTAGCTAAAAAGAAGCTTTAATCTCCTCCACCTACATTACAACTCCATTGGATCTTTAAAGTTTGACTGTTGGATCCTTCTAAATCGATCTACATGGTTTAAGTGCTTTGCATGGGCACTGAGCTAGTAAAAGCATATGGCAGCGAATCCAACAATGACAGAACTCAAAAGCATGGGGGTCATATATGACTTGAACAAGAAGCTTCAAAGAGATCAAAAGCGCTCTCTCTGACCCTCGTCATACTTGTCTGTCATGTATGCACATTATTAATCTAATGCCATACACTCACCACCACCACCATGCACACACTCACACGCAAAGATAAAAAGCCAGCAATCATCACCACCAAAAGCCCCCTTACCATTTCCCAAGAACCAAAACCCACACACCTTTGAGTTTGAGTTTTCTTGCTGCTCTAGTTCTCATTCTTTCTTTGTTCCTCTAACCGAGCCATGAGAGTACCCGTTACCACACCCCAAACCAACAACAACAACAACAACAGCAACCAATCTCCAAACCCTAAACCCGAAACCAATCTCGGATTCCACACTCCTTCGCGCATCAATCCAAACCTCTGCTACGAGCCAACCTCCGTTCTCGACCTCCGCCACAGCCCCAGCCCGGTGGCGGCCGATAAGCAGTCAAAAGTTTCAGCTATCTCCGACGTCCTGACTCACCCGAATCACCATGAGCCTCTCGAGTGGGTCGACGAGCAGGATCTTCACAACTTGGACTGGGACTCCCTCATGAGAGACTTGGGCTTGCACGACGACTCTGTCCTTAACCTGAGACCTACTACTAATACACAGCTGAACCCCCACCCCAACAGCGAGCCTCAGATTCCTCATCTCCCGGAGTACCCTCTTCCACAGCCCTTCGATCCCACCCAGCTGGTCCACTCCGACTTCAACCTCTCCGGGGTCTACTCCTCCCAGAATTTCAGCCACCACAATCTGCCTTCGTATGATCAGACCGATATTCATTCCTCGGTGAACTCCAACGTGGGGTTCGATTTCATCGAGGAGCTGATCCGAGCCGCGGACTGTTTCGACTCTGACGAGCTCAACCTGGCTCAGGTGATCCTCGACCGGCTCAACCAACGTCAGCGATTGTCCTCGCCCAACCCAAAACCTCTTGGAAAACCTCTCCAGCGAGCCGCGGTTTATTTCAAAGACGCTCTCCAGTCCCTCCTCAACAACTCCACCGGTTCAAGTCCGGTTCGCAACCTCTCCTCCTGGTCTGAGATTGTCCAGACCATCAGAGCCTACAAGGGCTTTTCGGGGATTTCGCCTATCCCGATGTTCTCGCACTTCACAACTAACCAGGCGCTCCTCGAAGCGCTCAACGGCTCCAGCTTCGTCCACGTCATCGACTTCGACATCGGCCTCGGCGGCCAGTACGCTTCGCTGATGAAAGAGCTCGCCGAGAAAGCTGACGTGTCGAGGTCCAACCCGCCGGTGCTGCGCATCACCGCCGTCGTGCCGGAGGAGTACGCCGTCGAGAGCAGGCTGGTGAGAGAGAACTTGTCCCAGTTCGCTCAGGAACTCAAGATCAGATTCCAAATCGAATTCCTTCTCGTCCGAACCTTCGAGATTCTCTCCTTCAAGGCGATCAAGTTCATGGAAGGAGAGAAAACGGCGATTCTGCTGTCGCCGTACATCATGCGCCGCCTCAGCTCCGCCGAGAACGTCCGCGCATTTCTCGGTGACATCCGGCGCGTGTCGCCCACCGTGGTGGTGTTCGTCGACGGAGAGGGACTGGCCGAGACGGGAGCGACGTCGTTCAGGAGGAACTTCGTGTCCGGGCTCGAGTTCTTCTCGATTGTTTTGGAGTCGCTGGACGCGGCGGTGCCGGGTGGCGAGATGGTGAGGAAGATCGAGACGTTTCTGTTGAGGCCGAAGATCGAGGCGGCGGTGGAGGCAGCGGGGAGGCGGGTCCCGCAGTGGCGGGAAGTGTTTCACGGCGCGGGAATGAGGGCCGTGGAGCTGAGCCAGTTTGCGGACTTTCAGGCCCAGTGCTTGTTGGGCAAGGTCCAGGTCAGGGGCTTCCACGTGGCGAAGCGGCAGGCGGAGCTGGTGCTGTGCTGGCATGATAGGGCCCTGGTGGCCACGTCGGCATGGAGGTGTTAGGGGATTAGGGGTTTAGCTTAGTTAAATAAGTAGCTCTTAATTAAGGAATTATGGGTTATATATAGTCTCTGTGTTTAGTGTTAGCTATTGGGGTGGGGGGAGATTGAGATGTAAGTAAGGGGCTGTTACTTTCAAGATCCCGACCAATTTGTTATGGTGGGTTTGGGATCAGGTTTCTGTTGATGTATAAGTTTTGTTGGTTTTCTGTAACTTTTTGCGCTTGTGTATGAACAAAGATAACAGGGAAAGCTAAGCAATTATTGGTCACTTCCCATCACTTATGAATCAAGGCATGGAATTTCTTTGATATAACTTCGTATGTTTTTCTTCTAAAGATTATGGTGTCATTACTTAAGGGATTAGATCGTACAAATAAGTTGTATGAGGAGTATCGATTCTTGAGTTAGGTTTATTTCTCAACGTGAGTTGCAACATGTGGTGTTACCATCTTCCATACCTTTAATATTTGGTACTGATTTGAATTTTAAGAGTGAGGCTCTAGTACGGATCAAAGTGAGAACTTCATGGGGACTTTAATTGATCACCAGATAACAAAACTCATAAATCACTGCAATCAGGTGAAAGGCTGCCACTGCTGCAAACAGAGAAGTTGGCCAATGGCAATATGGCATTGTCAGTCAAACCATCCCAGAATAGTGGAAAGCAATAGTAGTTTCCGATCTTGCAAAATTTTGGGATGTAGACAATATAGATCGTCTGCATATCACTCTAACTTGACACTGTTGAACATCATTCCTTGTTGAAAAAACTTGATTGAACTATTGTTTGTTTGATTAACACAGAATATAACCATCCAATTCAAATTTCTAATTGCATAACATTAAAACTCCAACCAGGAGAATCAAACAAGATATACATTAATTGGAAACATGAATATGTATCAACAGTTGTAGGCTTGCAGCCATAGACATAGATATATAGCAAACTTCGAAAACTGGAATTTTGAGGGATCTCATTATCATCAAAAGTGCATCCACTTCATCCATCCACACTGCAATAACCTCAAGAAGCCCTCATTAAGCTTAGTCTTGCAATTGTATATCCAGAAACCCCTAAAAATCCAAGAAAGAACACAACTAATCACCCCTCAAACAATCTATGAAAGCCAATGAGTCAATGATCAAACAGAATGAATGTCTTTCCCTTCTGCATTATCAAAACAATTGGAAGAACGAAACTTGAGAAAATAAACGGTAAGGATTGTTTGCAACCTCTCCGGCATCACAAACAATTAAGGTTAAAACAATCATGAATTTTCAATTGTATATATATTTCTTGAAACACTCCCAGACAAACGGTAATACTTAATCCTATGCTAACCAAAAGGATACTTGTGTGTCTTAGTTGGTTATTACCAACTATTGTAAATTACATACATGTACTTAGGAAGCCAGCTCTCTACTCAAGCAAAGCAGGCATAAATCAAGGCCTCAGATTTATCCCATAAGATTGACAGCTGACGAACTATATATTCTTGTAAATTGATGAAATTCAGTTTCTTTTCGCCTGTAAATATTTAATGCCATGTATTCTTGGTAAATCTCAAGCTGTTACGAACTAGGAAAGAAAAAGTAATTTTACAATATACAAAACCTCTTGGTCCTCACATTACGTGCCTTGTATAGAAATTACAGTTTACATACATTCTGTTGGACATTAGTTCTCTCTAGTTAACCAACATTGCATTAGCAGATCTCTTTAAGGTATGTAGAGCAAGTTGACATATTATCTCTTAGAGCATCAGTCAGTTTTAGCATTTTTAAACACTGCCAGTTAAATTCCGTTTACTCAGCAGCTTTGGTAGCAGAAAGCAGAATTTATGTGGACTTGCAGCCACTTGAAGTGACAAATTAACTAAAACTTACAAGAGCTCGCAAATGGTTTATTTAGCTGTTACGAACTAGGAAAGAAAAAGTAATTTTACAATATACAAAACCTCTTGGTCCTCACATTACGTGCCTTGTATAGAAATTACAGTTTACATACATTCTGTTGGACATTAGTTCTCTCTAGTTAACCAACATTGCATTAGCAGATCTCTTTAAGGTATGTAGAGCAAGTTGACATATTATCTCTTAGAGCATCAGTCAGTTTTAGCATTTTTAAACACTGCCAGTTAAATTCCGTTTACTCAGCAGCTTTGGTAGCAGAAAGCAGAATTTATGTGGACTTGCAGCCACTTGAAGTGACAAATTAACTAAAACTTACAAGAGCTAGCAAATGGTTTATTTAGAACAGATTTTCATGGAGTGAATCAAAATAGACACCATTATGAGCTCGATCCCTAAGAGAAACGGCAACACTTGATCGTTTGCTGACCAAAACAGATACTGTACTTCTTTTGTCTTCTACGTTGAAACCCTCTATTGTACATGCTACAGAAATATTACTTACAAAACCAACTCTCTAGTCTGTAGGGTTGTACGTAGCAACCATGCATAACCCAAGGTGTCAAACTAAACCAATAAATTGAAGTATTTAGCAACATTTCTGAGGCATATAGAAAGCCAGTCAAGCATGCATTAAGCACACGCACATGGCGTCATAAAAGGGTACCCTTTAACTGGTTTACCACTGCATCTAAGTTTCAAAGGGATAAGAAAATTGAGTAATCAATAACAGGTTCAGCAGATTATCAGAATACAAATTAACAAATGCAAATGCATGAAACGAGAGTGATAATGAGGAGTACCTAATCAGCACTTTTATCCTCTTCATTTCAGCTTTCTGCAGCCTTATGATGGCTTTTCAACCCCATTAATGCAGCCACTAATCCGAAATGGGCTCTCTTCATATTCAGTTATGTCATGAGACCAAATGTCTACACACATATACAAGTAATGCTTCTCTTCTTCTTTATGTTCGATCTTTATCAACCTGGTGGTATCTTTGCAAGTCCTTGTGGCCGCAACTGTACTACTTTCCATAACCCAGAATGGGAAGTAATGTAATATGTATTCAAGCGGATTGGAAAACTTCAAGTTAAAGAGCTTAGTCCACTAGTCACTCACACCATATTCTTTCATGATCCATATTCTTTCGTGATCCATAAAAATGATGATGATCACGTAGATATACAAATACCAGACCATTGCACGAACACAATGGCGAGACAGAACAGCCCGGTCGCTGGAAGGGGACGTTCATCTTTCGAACCAATGAAACGTCTCCAAACGGCAGCGTTTCCAAGTCTAGCGACTCCACTAGTTCAGTAGTTCTGCGCTGTGAGACGATCGAGGAGTCTGTGACCATGGGTTTTGTATTGGGCTTTGGCGAAGTCCGGGTCGAATAAGATGATGAAGAAAACAAAGCCCACCTGAGTATATAAAACGCCATTACGGAAAAACTAAATTAACGGTTTTCTCTCCCCTGCCTGGGAAAAAATGGCGCTTCTCGGATCCAACATAGCCAGTGAGGTCAGGTTTCATCTTCCTCCTTCGATTTTTTTTTACCTTTCTGGACTTCATTTCAATCTCCTTTCAATTTGCTCGATCCTTGAAATTTTTTTTTTTTTTTTACGGAACTAGAATTTTTGGTTTCGAGGACCGGTGATTATTGTGGAATTTGAAATTATAGTGCTGATTTAGTGATTTTTTTTCAGAGATATGAATTGGCAATCTGGTGGGATTTTGATGGTTAAAGAATAGCTTAGCTATGTAGTCAGATCATTTTGCTTCTGTCTATTCACCATTGGCATCATTGTTGCATGTGATGTTGGAAAGGATTTCCTATATGATAGTTATGGTCAAATTGATGATTGAGAGAATTTGGTGCAGGTCGGGCTTCGGCTGCTCCTTTGTCCTCTTGGTTCTAACATTGTGATTCGAACAGCGTGGTAAGAGACCTGATTAATGTTCCTTCCGTCAATGTTGAACTTCAGAAGTGGTTATATTATGGATTGGCTTCTGATTGATGTTGAGGCTTTCTTTGGTACAGTTGTTCTGTGGGCATTGTTGTGCCGGTATACTGTACATGCAAGGCAATTGAGAGGAAAGATGAAACTGCACAACAGAAGTGGCTTCTTTATTGGGCGGGTTGGGATTTGTATTTTTTATTTTTGTTTTCCTTTCGTACTTGGATGAGATCACCTTTCATCTCAATTCTCTGTATAGAGAGGCTTATGACTTTCTGAGCCCTATCAGGCAACTAAATTAATTCTGTTTATTTTTTCCACCCCGCCACCAAATGATTGCAGCTTATGGATCTTTCAGCCTTGTGGAAATATTTTCAGATAGGCTTATATCTTGGTAAGGCTCTGGACCTATTTACTAAAGTAGCATATCTGTCATGTAGGAAACATTTTCTGTCTGATACTGGATAAGACGAGCCATGCTGCTTTGAAATCCATATTCCTAGGTCTATGCACTTGTCAATTGTGGTTATCTCTATTGGTGTAGACAACAGAATTGGATATGGTTAGAAGATTCTATCGTCATAAGGATAGAGTGAAATGTATTACAACTTTATAAGAATAGATATTACTAGTAACTTATGCAGGCTTGTAACCAAAGTTATGAACTAGATAGATATCCTAATCTTTGTTTGGAACTTTTGATTATGTGCAGGTGCCCATATTACTATCACATGAAGTTTGCCTTTCTTGTTTGGCTCCAACTTCCATCTGCTGGTGTAAGATAAATTTGCTTCTTTTTGGTTTGTTTCCATCAGTATCTGTTGAAGAAGAATGACAATGGTACCTTGCCTTGGTTTTACATGTCTATCTTCTCTTTCCCTTATCTTGTGTTCATTTTGGCAACCACCTTCCTTATTTTTGGACTCATTTGTTTACCTGCATTATATGGGAAATGTGTGATAAAGCTGTCTAATCTCAATTTAGTATTAGTCTTTTTTTTTGTCTAGTTGTCATGTAGGTTTCTTACTGAAATGCAAATATCATTATATCGTACGAGTGTTTATTGGTGTCTCATCATCTGGTCTTATGATTGCATTCTGAGCTGTGTTTATAAGGTTCTTTTTAGTATTTCATTGCCAACTTTAGTTATGTGCGCAACTTTATACATGGGAACAGCTTGAGTTGTAACTTTCTTCTATCAAAAATAACTAAATGCCTGCTTTCCATCCAGGGGGCGAAGCAGTTGTACATGAACCACCTACGCCCGTTCTTTTTGAGGCATCAAACTAAAGTTGATAGAATTTTGGGCCTTACATATGGTGAATTGGTATGCCGTCTGTCTGCAATTAGTCTTGAGTAGTATGTAGCCTGGAAATTTATTGGTCTGGGTCAACATCTACTTTCTTCACAAGTTCTTGTTATCTCATTGTGCGTACAGAACTAAAATGTTCATTGGTTTGTTAATTGCAGCTCAAACTCATTAGTGCACACCAAGGAGAGATCCACTATGCTAGGGCTATGTTCTTGAAAGTTTTTGGTTCAGGTGAGAATGGCATTGGTCAAACACCCCATCACACACATTTTATTAATGAAGTACAGCAGGGGCTGGTAGTTACTGCTTCAAAGCTGGCATTATTAGGTTACAGAGGCTAGTAGTTACTGCTTGTTTGTTAGTCCTCTACGGTTTTGCTAACTGAAGATCACTTTTGCGTCCTCCTTAACAGATCAGATACCGAGGGGCAGGGCTAATACAGATCTGCCACAGAACAATGCAATTGAAGGGCCGCCTAGAACAACCAGAGAGTCTGACTCCGGTCTAGATGATTAGATCTACTTAAAAGGGAAAATGTGCATAGTTTTGAACTCTTTCTTTTCCCCTTGAAAGAGAAAGAGTAGAGACGAGAACTATTCTCTCCTCTTTTGTGATAAGGTAGCGGTAGATTGATTGTGTTATTATTGTTAGTATTTTGCTGTGGTACAACTTATTCTTTAATTTGTGTTTTACTAGGGAATTGCTGAGGCATGTTGTCTCTTCCTTGAGAAAATCATTTATCAAGTTATGATGGTGATATAGACCATGGTGACAGGAACATTTAAGCCTTTCTTACCACCATATTAGTTAATTTTATCCCTCTTCTATGCTCTTTTGAGGGAATCTCTTTTTTAGCTATATTATATTCTAGTACGTTGCATCTTTTTTTTTTGTGCAAATAGTACGTTGCATCTTTGGGGTAGTTTTTTTTTTTTTTTTTTGCTCTCATCTACAACAAGCCTCCACCGTAGATGACTTCATTACAGCTTTCACAAAGCTGTCCTGCCGCGTTCCGGAGTGGACCGATGACCACCTCCTCCCTATATTTCTGGGCGGCCTCAAACCAGCCCTTCGGCACGATGTCATGGCAATCAACCCAACTACTTTGACAGAAGCCCAGAGACTTGCACGTTGCTATGAGGCAAGATGGTCTGAAATCCAACCTACCACTGATTTTCGTACAAACATGGTCTCTCGACCATACCAGTGGTCCCCCTCTTCTCGTTTCCACAGTGGTTCACCATACCAACCCCCATCCATCCCTTACCGTGCCCACTCCACTCCTGCCACACCTAACCCACCACAAACAACCCATCCACAGACTCAACACCAAACCAAACTTTCACTCAATCGTACCTTTCGAGTGTTATCCACAGCAGAACAACGTGAAAGACGAGCCAAAAGATTGTGTTTCAATTGTGACGAACAGTACTCCCCCACCCACTCTTGCAAAAGGCCATTCCTAGCCATTCTTGAAGTACCTTACACCACACAAAATGAGGAGAACACTGACAATCCAGACTTTCATGATTGGCCCCCTACATTGGAGGAACCTAACCCCGAAGCAGAAGAGTCGTACCCCCTTCATGCCATCACCCACATTGTTATTGGCGAGATGATGAGACTAAAAGGGTTGATTGCTCAGACCGAGATCAATGTCTTTATCGATTGTGGATCGGCGAGCAACTTTCTTCATCCTGATATTGCTAATCTCCTCAACTTGAAAATCTCGAGTGCCGCCGGAATTCAGTTCCACTCAGCTTCCGGCGAACCGCTTCTCCCATCGGGCATGGCTCATAATATCAAAGTGACCATCCAAGATTACTCTTTAACCAGTTCCTTCCTTCTTTTGCCAGTGACGGGATGCGATCTAGTTTTGGGAGCGCAGTGGCTCAACACGCTGGGATTGATAGCCTGGCAGTTTCAAGAGAAGATAATGGGCTTCTTCACTAATGGGCTATTTCATTCTCTGAAAGGCATAACCCATAAGACACAGCCGGCCCACTCTCAGGATATTTTTGCCCTTCTTCCTTCAGAACAATGGGATTCTATGGCCCAAACACCAACCCCAACTAGCCCAACTCAAACAGGCCCTCACCTAATCCCAATCCAAACACTACTAGAATCCTTCCAAGATGTCTTCTCCCAAACTGTGGGCTTACCACCATCTCGGTCCACTGATCATCGCATCAACCTCATCCCGAATACAAGCCCAATCAATGTGAGACCTTACCGTTATCCTCATTCCCAAAAGGCTGAGCTCGAGAAACAAGTGTCGGAAATGTTATCTTGTAGGTTGATCCGTCCTAGTTCTAGTCCATTTTCGTCACCGGTGAAGAAGAAAAAGGGCACATGGAGATTTTGTGTAGACTATCGATCTCTAAATGCAGTCACGGTCAAGGACCGTTTTCCCATTCCAGTTGTCGATGAGTTATTGGATGAGTTACATGGTGCTACCTATTTCTCTAAACTCGACCTAAGGTCTGGGTACCATCAAGTAAGAATGAACGAAGATGATATTCCCAAAACTGCATTTCACACCCATGAAGGCCATTTTGAGTTTGTAGTAATGTCATTCGACCTCACCAATGCTCCTTCAACGTTCCAAGCTTAAATGAATCAAGTCTTCAAGCCCCTCCTACGCAAGTGTGTCTTGGTATTTTTTGACGACATTCTGGTATATAGCCATGACTTGCAATCTCATGTTGCCCACCTTGACGAAGTTCTCTCCTTGCTGCGGGCCAATCAATTGCAGGTCAAATTGTCCAAATGTTACTTTGCTACAGCCCAAGTAGATTATTTGGGCCATGTGATTTCCTCTCAAGGTGTGGCTGTTGACCCAACCAAGATCCAAGCAATTCAAGAGTGGCCCAAACCCAAAACTCTTAAGGGTTTACGCGGCTTCTTAGGTATAATCAGCTACTATCGCCGATTCATTCATCGATATGGCATCACCGCCAAACCTCTCACTGAGTTGCTCAAAATTGAGAGTTTCAAATGGACGCCGGCAGCCTAGATTGCCTTTGCAAAACTGAAAAGAGCTCTAATGACCGCACCAGTAGTGGCCTTACCGGACTTTTCGATTTCGTTCACAGTTGAAACGGACGCCTGCGGCTTGGGAATAGGTGCTATTCTATCTCAGCGCAAACATCCAATCGCATTCTTGAGTAAGCCCCTCTCCCCACGCAATCAATTATTGTCGGTGTACGACAAGGAGATGCTCGCTATCATGCATGCCATAGACAAATGGCGTCCTTACCTCTTGGGCCATCGATTCACCATCATCACCGATCACCAAACGTTGAAACATCTCTTAGATCAGCGAATTTCGACACCCTCTCAACACAAGTGGCTGGCCAAACTAATGGGGTACAATTATTCTATCGAGTACAGACCTGGGCATTTGAATAAGGTACTCGATTTACTCTCTCGACGCCATGAATTCTGGTCAGTTCAAACCATCTCAGCACCAGTGTTTGACGGGGTAACACATATTCGACAAGCTTGTCTTCAAGACCCGGAGGCTCAGTCCATCATCTCTCAATTGCAACAGGGTATTTCCAGCAGAAAGGGTTTTGCTTGGCACAACAATCAATTGATGTCAAAGGCAAGTTCTTTGTTCTTCTTCATCGGATTGGCGCATAAAGCTATTGTATGAGTTTCAATCGTCCCTCCAAGCTGGGCATTCCTGTTATTTGCGCACTTACCATCGCCTCTCTTGCAATTTTGCATGGCTGGGTATGCGCAAAGAAATTAAGGCCTTCATTGCAGCCTGTGATCAGTGTCAAAGGCAAGCATATGAGACCATCCACCCTCCGGGACTACTTCAACCTCTTCCCATTATGGATCACATTTGGCTTGACATCTCAATGGACGTTGTAGATGGGTTTCCTCTATCTCAAGGCTATAATGCTATTTTCGTAGTTGTGGATTGCTTATCCAAGTATGCTCATTTCATTCTGATATCCCACCCATACACTACCACTCAAATTGCCGAGATTCATGAAGGAAGTGTTTCGACTTCATGGTATGCCCAAATCTATTGTAAGTGACCGAGATCCTATCTTCATTAGCCACTTTTGGGAAGCTTTCTTCAAATTATAGGGCACCATATTGTATAAAAGCTCGGCCTATCATCCACAAACGGATGGACAGACGGAAGTGGTGAACCGCTCTCTCGAGCATTATCTCCGATGCTTTGCAACCGATAGGCCTAACTCGTGGAGTCAAGTGCTGCATTGGGCCGAGTGGTGGTACAATTCCACCTACCACTCAACCATTAAAATGACCCCCTTTCAGGCAGTCTATGGCAAACCTCCACCTTCAGTGTCCACATATGTTCCCGGCTCCACATCTGTCAATGTTGTGGATGGTGCTCTCAAGAGTCGGGATGAGCTTCTTCATTTGCTCAAACTACACATGTTAGAAGCTCAAAGCCGTATGAAGCAGCACTCGAATCGCCACCGCACGGAAAGGGAGTTTAAAGTGAAGGATTGGGTTTTTCTAAAGTTGCATCCTTATCGACAACGCTCCTTGCTCAAGCATCCTTCTCACAAACTTGCACCTCGCTACTATGGTCCCTTTGAAATTCAAGCTAGAGTGGGTCAAGTTGCCTATCGTTTGATACTTCCTGCTGCGTGCCGCCTGCACCCTGTTTTCCATGTATCGCTCCTCAAGAAGCGGATTGGTGACAGCACCCCACTTACAACATCTTTTACTGGATTTTGATGACAATGGAGAACTACGTTGGCAGCCGGAGCATGTCCTGGATATGGCAGTGGTCAGAAAGAAGCGCGGGAATGTAACTCAATGGCTCATTCAATGGAAGGGTCTACCTGCGGCAGATGCAACTTGGGAAGATGCACATACCATCAAAGCTCGTTTTCCGGACTTCTGTGCCTGAGGACAGGCCACCTCTCAAGAGGGAGGGTCTTGATAGACTCATCCCTTAGTGTTCTTGGTCTCTCTATTTTGTTGACCCATTTAATTGTATTAGAGAGAGTGCCAGCTGGCCTTACGGTACCAGAATACAATCTGGTTTTGTATCATTTATATTCTGTTTCTGTTCTGAGTGGAAGGTATGAAATGAATATGCAATTTCCTTAATTTTCTTGTCTTTCCCATCTTATCTCCCAAGTTGAGTCTATCACTTTACCACCCATCTATTTAGTTTTGGAAAATTGATCGGGATAATTTGGTGGTAGTTTTGAAGTAGTTCCTCTGTGTCTTGGAGTTGGAAAACTGTTTGGACAACCAACAAAAAATAAAAGTGAGAAGCAAAGAATGAAGAAAAGGAGTAATACCAACTAAGTAGATCAAGATTTTCGTCCTCATTGAGCTCATCTCAGACACTTGCGTTGCTAATAGGATCAACTAAATCTTCCTCCTTATTAGAATCAAAGGTGCAAAGAGCAAGCGTTTCCAAATTC
>BDJD01000641.1:23006-33537 GCA_002564525.1 Rosa multiflora
AGGATAATGCTACTTGTTTTGAACAAATGAGGCCAGGCTACATCAAAAGCGACAACGCCAAGCATAATCAGTAACAACAGACACTCCTCAAGATCAAAGTGAACTAGGTTCGATCTGAGGATAGTGAGGCAGACTTGTTTACTAAGTCATTGTCCAAATCCACGTTCGAGAAACATGTGGCAAGAATTGGCTTGCGGAAATTATCTGAACTCCCATGACCGTTGTCATCAGGGGGAGGCGCAGACATCAGGGGGAGATGTCTACATGTTCACCTCGAAACGTGAAAGGTGTGTTGTACTCTTTTTCCCCTTCGACCGAGGTTATTTTTGTCCCACTGGGTTTTTGTTACTCAGCAAGGTTTTTAATGAGGCAACGAGAGAAGCACCGCGTTTGGGCAACACAAGGGGGAGTGTTCAAGGTAAACCTAATTTGTGTTTAGCCCAAACTCTAGGTTACTTGACCTAATGGTAATAGGATTTAATTAGAAGGATCTAGAATCCTAATCAATGTAGAATTACTTTCCTTGTATGATTGAGATTCTATGCATTGTAATCCTCTATATAAAGAGGCCCCTATTATCAATGAGAACACACAACAAGCTTTTGAGAATCAATTACGCAAATAAGAATCAACTTAATTTAATTAAGTGAGAACCTTATTTACTGTAACAAGACTTTTTTCTTCCGTTTAAAATTTTATGAGAAAATCAACTTGTTTATGAAACGTTCATACAACATTGATGTCTTTGTACCTCAAATGCGCACAACTCATGTTTATCAATTTGGTACTTAAAAAATTCATTATTCAAGTAAATAAAATCTTCAACAGAGTAAAGGGTACTGTTAAAGTAACTAAGTTTTCAATGAGGGTAATTCTATATGACAATACTGCGCAAATTCTATGATACATACAATTGGTTCAATTACCATTTACCATTATAAACACGAACGGTTCCGGTTCGATAGATTCGGTCTGTTCATGTAAATTGCAGTGTTGGATGCCTTAACGATCACCAATTTGGCTGAAAATTTGCAGAAGTGATCTATACATTAGGACCTAAAAACTGAATGGTTAAGATGTGAAAATATGATCGAAAAATTGACCTAAATGCCTATCCCTATAAAAGACAAAAAAAAAAGAAGGATTCCTTAGTGGAAGCCCTATATATATATATATATAGGCGAGTTTTGAAGCGGACGTACGCACTTCGTTAAAGTGCGGACGCAGGCGCTGTAGCCTAGCTCAGGAGTCGACGGCGGTGCGAATCGGGCCGGAAGGAGGCCAGAAGCATCCCAGACGGCTTCTGGGCACCGTTCGAGGTCGGGGCTACCGGTTTCTGGGCAACCACCTCACCTGCAACTGCAGGTTCTGTGCAGCACAGAAAAACCCATCGCCGGCGACTCCACTCGACCTCAGACCCCTCCGCACGACCCCTGGCCTCCCTCCGGCAAGCAGCGCCGCGCCGTCGTGGCCTGAGTTGGGCTGCAGCGCTGTCGTCCGCACTTTAGCGAAAGTGCAGACGTCCTCTTTGGAACGCGTCCGTATATATATATATATATTTTATGTAGTGCAAATCGAAATTACACATTTAACTTTGTTGTCAATATATCGAGAAAATAATGTTGTCGAACACATTCAAATCGAATCGGCACTTATAACTTAACATACCAATTCCATTTTCATATGAAGAGAAATATGATCTTTTAGGTGTTGATGACACCTCAGCCGATAGTGGTAGTGAGACAACAAAAGAAGTAGAGACGGAAGATGCTAAGATAGAAAAAGAAGCAGTTGAAGGTGTAGTGTCTTGATCCTCAAAGACTTCTTCGTAATCTAACCTATATAACTTGTTTTCTTAACAGATATTTTAATCTGAATAGTCGATCCATATTTACTATATACTAATTCTCAACGCACTGTTCATCGGCTTATGAGCAGTGCCGGCGCGAGCCAAGCCGGTTGTGGCTGAAAAGACTATTTTGTCCCTGCATAATCTCTCTTGCCCGACGCCTGTTCATCGTTTCAAAGCTTTCGTGTCTTTGTTCTTTGCTTCACACAGTGTGTGTTTCTCTTGCTTTGACACCTGAGGTGCTGCTCAGCAATCGTGTCTATGAATCTATGATACCTCACTCCACCGAGAGGTAGATAGACAAAGAGCTTCAGTTTGAGAGAGAAATAGCGCGAGAGAAAGAGAGAGAGTGAGAGAGAGAGAGCTCCAGGATGCATTCTATCTATCTGGGGATAGAGAGAGAGAGTTTGAGACTAAAGAAGAGGGAGACAGGAAGAAGTTGATGGTCGATTCGAACAGAAATTGAGTGAACTGATCATCGTCCTGAGTTTGGCTTTGATAGTTTATTCTAATCGATTGCCATTTAAAGTGGTCTGTGCTTTGGGTTCATCTGTTTCTTTTGCATTTCCTTTGTTATAGATTTTGTGTTCACATCGAACAGAGCCTGCAACGTAAGACAGATTGTATGCCTACTATTTTTAATTTTTCTTTTTCTTTTTTGAGGTTCTACTTATCGTTTATAAGCCCAAATGGTTTTTTTATGTGGTTTTTTTCATTAATTAGTAATTTCTTTATTCAGGGCACGAATGGGTTTTCTTCTCTGAATTTCTTGACTGCCAATTCTAATCCCCTTAACAGAGGTAAACTTTTAAACCTTTTTCCCTTTTGGGAATTTGATTAAAGTTTGTTCCTTTTGCTTTGTGTGATTGAAACTTGGTTTGTTATCGATGGTTTTGAATCGGAGATTCATGTTTTAGGGCATTGATCTGGGTTTTTCGGTGATTACAGAGGTTTGGGTGTTTTCTTTGTCTTTGAGTGGTAATGACTGTTTTGTTTTTACTCTGTAGGTTTTATGCAAAGGAGTATCTGGATTGTTCTTTTGCCGCTGTTCCTGGTTTTGTTAATTGCTGTTAGTTGGGTGTCCTGTTGTGATTCAGGTATCTAACTTTTGTCTTTAGATTAATGAATGTTCAGGTATTTTTGTGATTACTTGGTAGGGGGTATATTTGATAGAGGGTATGCAATGTTATGGTTGATTGCATAGAGATGGTTTATTTGGCCGTTGTTGTATTTGGATGATAGAATTTGTTTCTGTTATGGTGGTTTATATAGTTGTAATAGATGGTTTGTTTGGTTTTCTTCAGCAGATATTGGGAACAGTGTGCGATTAAATTTTGGAAGTGCTTTGAATTCAGGTATGTAAAGAGTTATGCTCAGTGTTATTGAATCAGTTTATTTACAGAGTTCCAACTATTGATCTTGATGTTGATAAATGTTAGTTTTATCATCTTTCTAAAAACTATTGATCTGAATTTTTTTTTTTCTTCTATGATTTGCAGTCTACAAAAGGTCAAGCACTAAGATATGAAAGAGAAGACAACAAATCAGTTTGGGTTCATTCTGGAAAAGGTACATGGCAATATTTTGATTTATAAGATTGATTGGTCTAACAAGTTAGGTGGCTTTAAAATTCGAGTCGGTTAAAGGATTGCAAGCCTGAAAATGTAATGTTGGATAGGAACCTTTTGTGATGACCTAGATTTTCGTTATGTAATTTTGGTAATTAATAATGGACCAGTTGTACGGATATTTGGTATTGTGCTTTATTTTTAAGTTGTATGTGAGATGGAATGATTTTCGTACGTATAATTATTCGAATTTCACAGTTTAGGGGGTCGTGTGAAGTTTGACTTTTTATACGTTGGGATTCTCGGAAAACTTCATTCATGAAAGTTGTAGAGCGCATTGATACGAGTTCGTGGACATGTGGAACGCGAGAATCGGAGTTCGTATGTGAAAGTTATGAGCAATTGAAGTTTTGGGAAAGTTCTATAAATATGAGTTTCCATTTTCGAAAACTTACTATTTACATTTCACATTACCATTTCCGGAAAAATCAGAAAAGCTCAGTTCTCTCTCCTCGCCGCGACTGACCCGACCCGAACCCGGCGACCCGACCTGGATTTTCCGGAGAACTGCGGCTGTCTCCGGCGATGAAACTTTCCAGATAGGATCGTCTCCTCCATCTGGTAGTCCCTCTGGTATCCTCTAGTGCCGATTCTCCTCCACGGCGGCCCTGCAAGGCTGTGCAGTTGAGTGTTTTCGGACCTGATCGGTTCTCCGATCTCCGATGTCGGCGAGGCTTCAAGTTGAGCTTGGAGAGCTCAGAGCAGCCTCCTTAATCGATCCTTGCTGGTTGTTTGGATCGATTCACGTAAAACTTGGTTCAACTCAGTTTGGATTACTGTTCACGGCTTGTGAGGTAGTTTTCGACCCTTTATGCTTGTTTTCTGACTTCGAGCTAGTTATGAGAATTCACAAGCATGCTTAGATAAAGCTTTTTAATGTTGGGAGTTTTGTGAAATATTGAGTTTTGGCCGGAGGAGGTGCACCACCATCTGTGGCGGCTTTCTGGTGGCTTTTCGGCCATGTGGAGAACTGTTTTTTGTATTATATATGTTCTAGTCGTTGATACGAGCGTTTCGATATATAATATGCAAATTTTGGAGTTCGTATGAAATTGTTATGATTTTTACAGTTTCATACCGATCGATTTATTCGATCCGTGAGGATTCAAGCGTCCGATTGACTTGTGGTTTGGTCACATCGATCGTGGACGTATTCCGGAGACTTTGGGAGGTCTCGGATGTGGTTTTACCTCGATTGGCGCCACTTTGGGGATTTTAGTTCAAAACAGGGGTTTCTAACTTAAATCAAATATGAATCGTCACTAAGTTGGAACCGTATGTGATTAGGTACTTGACGAAGTATTCTGGACGGTTATTTTGTGGATTGGCGGCTTTGTGCTTTATTGAAGACGCAGCGGGATTTCGAGGTGAGTAATCTCACAAGGTTCAATATGAACGGAATTACCATTATCGTTTTGGCGTTAATTAATTAACTGCAAACTATAGTTGGTATTAGTAGGCATTCCTGAGCGAATGACTACGTATATATATTTACGTGAAATATATATATCCTTATGGATGATTGTGATGAATAATAATATGCATGATGGTGTTCATATTATTGTTGAATGTGACTTTTCAGGAAACAATATTGTGGAAAAAGATGTTTTCTATTGTGTGAAAAGTATTGAGCTTGATGTTACATTTTTGAGTCAAGCGTGACTCATTTTAGATGTATTGGTCTTTGTACCAAGGGTCACAGATGGTGAGCAGGGATTGGGAAAACTGAAACTAGATGTTTGTAACATTTTAGGTTGGATGCGACTTACTTACGTTGACTTTAAGACCAGACAGGGTCTAAGAAGATCTTATATCACAGATGGTGATAGGTCATAAATGGTGACAGGTTGCAGAAGGCGACCTTGATATTTGATTTCATGACCAGACGGGGTCTGAAGATCATGTGTCACAGATGGTGACCTTAATGTTGATTTTGAGACCAGACGGGGTCTGAAACCACATGTCACAGCTGGTGACAGGTCGCAGATGGTGACCAAGGCAGGAAATAGGTAACCACGTCCGTAATCGGATGAGTGGTTATGATTTCAATAGAGCTATAGTCTGTCTGCCATTATAGATTATGGGGGTAACGGTCGAGGTTGCTGGAGACTCATAAGTATGTAGTTAAAAGAGAATTCCTTGAGTATTCTTCTTTTATTGTCTAGATGAGACTTGAATTGCTTCTTGATGGTTAAGTTAGCAAATAGAACATTATCACAACGGTGATTTATGTTGTCATTTCGGTGGGAAGGATATGGAATGTTAGAAGGAATCATGGCTACATGTTTTCCTTATATTGATTTGTGTGAGGTGTTGATTGATGTTCATGAGTTACTCATACGGGCTTGCAAAAGCTTACCGGGTTTGTTGTGTAGCAACCCGGTGCACTATTCAAACGGTGTAGGGGTTAATCTTGTAGGTCAGGGTAATCGTGGCTGAAGCTAAGGTAGCTTGTTGGCAGCAGAACGGGTATGAAGCAAATTTTGTTGGCTTTGCCAGTGTATGACTTCCGCTATGTAGTAGGCTCTGAGGAGCATTTACGTTTTATTTTGTGATGACAATTTAATTCGTAAGTTTTGTAATATATGACTCTGTGGAGCGGGTCAATATTTGAAATTGTGGGTTCAGGGCATCAATATGTACTTGCTATAAAGGGAAGATGTCACCATGTACCTTGTATTGATGGCTGAACGATCGTGTATGTATAATTATGAGATTATATATCGATTTTCATGTGTGTAAAATCAGGGGCGTGACACCTTTTGTTTAAGGAAACGTTGGGAACAGAAGATTGTAGAGGTAAAAATTTGTTGAAGCATAAACCAATGCCGACTTTTGCACGGTCTCAACCGGATTTTATGTTTTTGCCTAGACCGGTTAAGGAGCTTGATGATGCAGCAGTCAAAGTTCAGAAACTTTTGTATATCGAACTCGAAGAAACCTTGCAGATCATGCAGTGGTGGCTGAGGAGGTATGATAATTATTTTGTTACTTGCTTGGTATGCTTCAATTTAAGTTTGTTTTGATACAAAATGGTTTGGTTAATTTGGTTATTTTCAAATGGTTTAGGTTCTCCAGCTGGGACTAAAGAGCTATGGTAATTACTATGGTAATTATCTAAGCACTCGATTATTATCTCTCACCATTGAAATTGTACTTGAATTTGGTTTTGTTTTATTTATTTATTTATTATTAATTTTTTTTTTATGGAAATGGTTTGATTGATTTGGCTATTTTCAAATGCTTCAGAAGGAAAACTTTTAGATTCTGCAGCTCTCAAGCATAGTTCTGTGACATTCTTCGATGTTGAGAAGCCGGAAACTGCCTCTTTGTGGTGGGTAAGGGCTAGGACTAGGCTGCGAAGGTTTGTTCTTTTTCATATACATACTACTTTCTCATGTTTCCATAGCTTATTGGACATTCATTTCAGTAATAACTCTTGCTTTGTTATTTCAGATTGGAAAAGGTTTGTCTAAGGATGAGAAAGCACAAAAGTTAGCTCTTCAAAATTGGCTTGAAGCTGTAAGTTCACACTTCATAATCCCGAAAGAGAATAAGGCTAGATATTTCTTTTGAAAACTTATATTCCTTGCAATGTAAAATATGCATAGTCTAATATTAAGCCGTTTACTTAATATTAGCACAACTTTTTTGTTTTCTGGAATAGAGGCTGTATTTGTTTTACGTACGTTGTTTGTTTCTTTGTTTTGTGTGTTTTGCTGGTTGTTTGTTAAAAAATTGTTGGGCTACTGTCATGTATGCTAGGGACACTTAACCACAACTTTGCACTGTTATAAATTCCTTAACCGAATCAAATGAGAGACAGATGGTAGGGCACTTTAAAGCACCAAAAAAATTGATCCGATTAAGGACAGCCTCTATAAGATCTCAAGGCACAGCCTCTATAAAATGAGAGACAGATTGTAAGGCTGCTATAAGTTCCTTAATTGAATCAATTTTTTTTTCTACTTTAAACACTCATTCCATGGTTGTGGTTTTTGTTTAGAAAGTCATTGACTAGAAAAGTCAAAGGACAAGCCATTTCTATGGAGGGCTCTAAGAGGAGTTTCCACAGTAATATGTCCAAATGTATGCAGTATCTACACCTGGAACTTACTGACTTAATTTTTGTCTTCCTATATTATCACGTAAAACATGCTATGTACATTATACGTAGATCTCAATTCACCAACTTTATATTTGTCATGCCCCGAATTTTGAATAACAAATTCAAATCCAAAACATGAATTAAACAACTATGTCAAGTAACGTTCTGAATTTTTTTCATAAACAACTACACCACACGCCACTTAAATTCCAAAACTCGAAAACCTCGAGTTAATTATTACAACTCATTCTTACAATTTAAAAGTGTAAAGCTCTAATTGAGCATAAAAAACCTCACAATAGAAGGAAATAAAGTAAATGCTGCAACCCTTAACCAGCTCGGTCTCCTCCCTGATTATCCTGACCTGCAGGATTATCCGCTACACCGTTTGAATAGTGTACCGGGATTGCAACAACACAAAACCCGGTAAGCTTTCTGAAAGCCCGTATGAGTAAACAAGAATGAAAGGTTGATTTATTAAATCACAATTCTTTTAACTCAAGTAAACAACCAACAATCTCAACAATCGATCACCAAAATCATCAACTCCAAATCACCAAGAATTAATACAGGATCAAAACTCACATCTTTCTTCCCAAAACCCCGAAAGCGTATTTATACAAATACGGTGACTGACAGACTAGAGCTCTAACTGTATCGTAGCCCATCACCTGGCCTAGGTTATGGCATCCGACATGATTGTCAATATCGTAGTCCATCATCATAGTTTAGAACATCCGATACGCATGCTCAACTTAGCCCGTCACCCGGTAAGGGTCGTGGCATCTATTATACTCAACCAATCGTAGCCCGTCATCCACCTAGGATTAGAGTATCCGATTCCCTCATACCGGTCAGTACGTCAACCCTAAATCCAAAATCGGACATATAGAATAGCTTTCACACCACATGATCAACATTTCATTATTCAACAATTAAATGCGAGAATAATAGCTTGAATAATAATCAATCCATTCCTGTTAACGTTTGGATCCATTGGGGATCTAATTAACGATAAGTAACGAGAGAGAGAGAGAGAGAGAGAGAGAGAGAGAGAGAGAGAGAGAGAGAGAGAGAGAAACACAAGCGAAGTATAGTGGTTCGTCTCCCGCCTTAGCGGGAAACTACGTCCACTTGAATGTTACACTAGTGTGTTGAGCCTTGCGGCCCAAGGGGATTACAAAAGATGTAATGGGATCTTGAGTAAGTGGGAAGGAGTCTCCTTTATAGGGGAAGGAGGCTCCCTCATTTACATTTTCTTAGATATGGGACTCAAAGTTACTATTCTAGTCTAGAAAAGCATATTGTGGATGCAACTTGGCAAGGCTGGGAAGGTGGCTTCCCGGATACGGATTTGAGACTTCTTGGTTGGGGCTTCTTGGTTGAGACTTCTTGGTCTCACTAGTAGAGGTATCTACAAGTCCCCGAAGTCCCCAAGTAAGAGGAGCTTCTTGGTTGGGGAGTTAAAAACATGATGTCACCAAGCATAAGTAACTGGGCGGCACGGAACCCCTACAAGTCCCCGAACTCCGTAAGCAAGAAGGGACTCGTTTAACCTGCAAAACAAAGACAAAAGACCAGCATATGTAGGATGATCGTTGCATTGGGCAACAAATGTGAGTTGCACTTATATGCGTTGGCATATATGAACGTATGGGGTGCGTGATACATGTTGATGCATACACGCGAATGGTGCCGAGTACGATCGATTATGACGTACAAACTCGAGAACGCGTATGGTCGTGTGAGCATATAGATTGCATATGATAAATGTAAGTTGCATGAGCGCTGCGTTTGTAATTCGTGAATGATGAATACGTGGACGCTTGTGTTTGTTTGGTTGTCTCGTATTAATGGAACGTGAAAAGAATTCAATTTGTCGCAAGCAACAAATGGTAGAAGAATTCAATGTTCCATTAACGTGTGGTGTAAAGCTCGAGGACTGCCGGGAAGGTACGAGTGGGAAGCTCGTGGGTTGCCGGGAAGGCATGAGCGGGAAGCTCGTGGGTTGCCGAGAAGGGATGAGCGGGAAGCTCGTGGGTTGCCGGGAAGGCATGAGAGGAGGCTCAAGGGTTGCCGGGAAGGCATGAGAGGGAAGCTCAAGAGTTGCCGGGAAGGCATGAGCGGGAAGCTCGTGGGTTGCCGGGAAGGCATGAGCGGAAGCTCAAGGGTTGCCGGGAAGGCATGAGCGGAAGCTCAAGGGTTGCTGGGAAGGCATGAGCGGGAAGCTCGTGGGTGCCGCGAAGGCATGAGCAGAAGCTCGGGGGTGCCGCGAAGGCATGAGTGGAAGCTCGTGGTGCCGGGAAGGCATGAGCGGGAACTCGTGAATGTGAAGCTCAAGGGTGCCGTGAAGGCATGAGCGGTAAGCTCGTGAGCGGAATCTCGGGGATGCCGTGAAGGCGTGAGCGGGAACTGGCGGTACCGGGAAGGCATGAGCGGAAGCTCGGGGATGCCGCTGGGGCGAGAGCACGACAGCTCGGCGGCACCGTTGCGGCGAGAGCGTGAGAGCTTGAGGAAGCCGCTGAGCCGAGAGTACGACAGCTCGGCGGTACCGCTGCGGCGAGAGCGTGAGAGCTCGAGGATGCCGCTGAGCCGAGAGTACGACAGCTCGGCGGTACCTGTTGAGTCACAAATTACTTACGCAATTGTGCCCCATAATTATGAAAATTGATTTGTCTTCCATGCTATTTTACCTTTTTTAATCCATTTCCTTTTATTTTTAGGAAACCTTGCATTGAGAATAAAATGACTATTTGAGGCTTGAAATGTGGAGATTTGAAGCTAGGGGAAGAAGACACGGAGATTGGAAGAAAATTGCAAATCGATTTTTCCGGCGACTTTTCAGGAAAACTTTTCCGGCGAGCCGCCACTCATGGAGGGTCTTTTCTCCAGCAAAGGAGGACCATGGTGGTGAGAATCTCCCATCACTTGAAATTCAAATATCTC
>BDJD01000641.1:44283-54674 GCA_002564525.1 Rosa multiflora
AAGAAGGCTCTATTTGTTGGTTTGAACAATGAAGTTAAGGGCTACAGGTTGTGGTGTCCAGAATTGAAGAGGCTTGTTATTAGTAGGGATGTGACTTTTGATGAAGCTTCTATGTTATTGAAAAAGTCTAGCAATGGTGAAATTCAGAGAAAAGAAAAAGTTGCTGAACAGGTGGAGTTTGAAGTTTCTTCTATTATTCCAAAACCTATACAAGTTGAAGATGATATAAACAGTGAGGAAGAGGAAGAAGTAGCAGAAGATGAAATTGTTGATGAAGTTGAAGAAGCCCCTACTAGAAAGTCTGATCCTCAAAGGTCGATAGCTGTGAATAGACAAAGAAGAGTAATCCGAAAGCCGAGTTGGCAAAAGAACTTTGTTGCTTTTGCTTTTCACACTATGAGTGTTGGTATTCCATCAAATTTCGAGGAGGCAAGTAGTAGTCATGAAAAGGAAGATTGGAGCAATGCTATGGGTGAAGAGATGAAGTCTTTATTGAAGAATAACACATGGGAATTAGTTCAATTACCGAAGGGTAAGAGAGCTATTGGCTGCAAATGGGTGTATACTAAGAAAGAAGGCTTTCCTGCACAAAGTGGAGTGAGATTTAAAGCAAGACTAGTTGCTAAAGGCTATGCACAAAAGGAAGGTATTGATTACAATGAGATTTTCTCTCTGGTAGTAAAGCATTGTTCAGTTCGTATAATGTTGGCTATGGTTGCTCAATTTGATCTTGAATTGGTGCAACTAGATGTGAAAACAGCATTCCTCCATGGTGATTTGAATGATGAGATTTATATGTCTCAACCTGATGGATATCATGTGGAAGGGAAAGAAGATTGTGTTTGTAGATTGAAGAAATCTTTGTATGGTTTGAAGCAATCTCCAAGGCAATGGTATTTGAAGTTTGATGAGTTTATGAGAGGCCAAAAGTATCAAAGAAGCAATTATGATCATTGTATATACTTTCGGAAGCTACATGATGGGTCTTTTATATATTTGTTGTTATATGTTGATGATATGCTCATTGCTTCAAATAATATGAGGGAGATTGAGAAGCTGAAAGCACAGTTGAGTAAAGAGTTTGAAATGAAGGATCTTGGTGAAGCCAAGAAGATTCTTGGAATGGAGATTACAAGAAACAGAGATCAAGGCATGGTGTGCCATTTGATGTAAATGATGATACCAGATCTTTAAGTACACCTTTAGCTTCTCATTTCAAACTTAGTGCAATTCAATGTCCTGAAACTGATGAAGAAGTAAGGAATATGTCTAACATTCCATATTCTAGTCTGGTGGGTTCTTTGATGTATGCTATGGTGTGTTCAAGACCAGATATTGCACATGCTATTGGATTGGTGAGTCGATATATGCATAATCCAGGTATGGAGCATTGGAAAGCTGCTAGGTGGATATTGAGATACTTACATGGGACTAGAGATGTTGGTTTGTGTTTTCAGAAAATTGATTCTGGAAATTTTGCTGTTGGATATGTGGATTCTGACTATGGTGGTGATTTGGATAATGGGAAGTCTAGAACAGGTTATTTGTTCAGGATATTGCACATGCTGTTGGATTGGTGAGTCGATATATGCATAATCCAGGTATAGAGCATTGGAAATCTGCTAGGTGGATATTGAGATACTTACATGGGACTAGAGATGTTGGTTTGTGTTTTCAGAAAATTGATTCTGGAAATTTTGCTGTTGGATATGTGGATTCTGACTATGGTGGTGATTTGGATAATGGGAAGTCTAGAACAGGTTATTTGTTCACTATGGCACAAGCACCTATTTGTTGGAGATCAATTTTGCAGGATACCCCAGCTTTATCAACAACTGAAGCTGAGTATATGGCCGCTGCAGAAGCCGTAAAGGAAGCTTTATGGTTACATGGGTTAGTGAATGAGTTGGGGATTTCTCAGAATCAGGTGGAGGTTCATTGTGACAGTCAAAGCGCCATTCATTTGGCAAAGTATCAGGTTTATCATGCTAGAACCAAACACATTAATGTTCGTTATCACAAGATTCGTGATGAAGTTGAGAAGGGCAGAATTGCTCTTGTGAAGATTTCTACTGAGAATAACCCTGCTGATATGTTGACAAAGGTTGTTATTGCTACCAAGTTCATTCATTGTTTGAACTTGGTTCATGTTGTAAGTGTTTGATAGTTGTTGGAAGAGCAGATGGAATCGTTCGATGTTGGCTTAGCAAGAATAATTCTTGTTAAGGTTTGGAGGGTTGTAAATTGTTCTCTTGCTGTTAGTTCTCTTCTGGTTTCACACAGGTCTCGCCAAGGTGGAGATTGTTGGTTTTGGCTCAACCTTTGTCTGAGTCAGATTAGTTGGTTGCTGTCTTTAAATGGATAGATATGAGATAACTGTATGTAGAGGTTATTTGAATTGGGAAAAACTACCCGTTTGTAATAGAATAAAACTGCAAAACTGCAGCAGTTTGGAAGTGTGTGAAAACAGAGAGAGTCGAGAGAAAAACAATGGTTCTCCTCTGTTAAGATTGTGTGAGAGAAATTGTACAAAATTCTTCTCTTTGATAGTGAAATTGAGTGGTTCCATCTGCTCCCCAGATGTAGGTAAATTGCTGAACTGGGTAAACACTTTGCTGTCTTATTTTTCATTCTTGCACTTTGGTTTGTCTGGTACTTGTTTGGATTGTGATTGAGTTTTCTGTATCTACTGTTGGTGTGTGTATTTTGTGAGTTTTTGTTACTAGTTTGTGTTCTTGGTGTCTATTTGGCACAACAAAGTTCACTCATATGATACAAAAGTGCATTGGTCGTAGGAGATTCTACGTGTGTTGCAATGGCCCTTTTTTCAAATGAAAGAGAAATAGTCCACAAATGCGTAGCTGCTGAAACATCCCATGCAGAATGCATACTTGGTCATATTCCCAAATTTTGGATTCTTATGATATGTTTGATAGATTTGCTTATATTTACCATGTGATCATTGGTTTCTTATGAATTACTACAATTTTTTTTCTATTGGTTTAGTCTGATCTTTATTTCAGCAAGAGTTTATATGTAACTAAGTGAATCACTCTCTTCAGATGCTAGGCATGAATTTCAAATATTTAAATCATGGTGGTTCTGTGGCAGGTTGAAACTGAATTTGAACAACAATGGGAAGATGGTAAGGGGGAAGAATGGAAAAATGCGATTCACAATGGTGAACATGTTTGGGGTTAGCAGACTGTTATTCATGTTCACTATTTTAGCACAGTAGAAGATAAAAAGCTAAAAGAGGTAATGGTGATATTAGAAACTTAAAGTGAGTTAATAACTACTTTTAAAAGCTTAAAATCAGTAACAGGTCTGAAGGTGATGAGATAATTGATTCCCTTGAACCAGAGATAGGTCAAATAGCTCATTCTTCACCAATATGTTGGTCTAAATTTGCTGATGGGATTCAAAAGTCTACAGTTTGTTACCAAATGTTTTAATTTTTATAGGTTACTATTTTTGATGCAAATGTTCCAAACTGATAGCATCCACTTATCACAACCTAAAAACTTGCAGCAGTTTTCTTTTCTATTTGATCAGTGAGTTAATAACTACTTTTAAAAGCTTAAAATCAGTAACAGGTCTGAAGGTGATGAGATAATTGATTCCCTTGAACCAGAGATAGGTCAAATAGCTCATTCTTCACCAATATGTTGGTCTAAATTTGCTGATGGGATTCAAAAGTCTACAGTTTGTTACCAAATGTTTTAATTTTTATAGGTTACTATTTTTGATGCAAATGTTCCAAACTGATAGCATCCACTTATCACAACCTAAAAACTTGCAGCAGTTTTCTTTTCTATTTGATCTTCAGCTTAGAAAAAAAAATTGTTTACAGGGAACTACAATCAATAAACTTTTAGCAAAAAATGCAACTTCAGAATTCTACAAAGGGATGCTTTTATTCATATCTAAACTCCTTATCTGATGTTTATACTTCTTCACTGCTTTAAACTTACAGCAGTATTGTTTTTTCTTTCATGTTCACCTTACAAAAATGATTTGTTGAGAGTTTAAAATTTCTTTCATGTGCTCACTTTCAATAATTTGACGTGCATTTATGCTTTCTATTTTGTATTTTGTGAATGAGTTGATAGCAATAACATGTTATAATTGAAATCATGCTCTGTTTTAATGTGATATGTCGTCATGTGTGCTTAAGTTGTTCTGACCATAATGACAGTAAGAGATTGACTGTAGTATCTTGATGTTAGGGTCGAGTGAGAAATTGCTTTTAGATGAAGAGAACAAAAGTCAACGCGACAGGAATAACTGAGGGAACCCATTCAAAGTAAGATTTGTGGTTCAAGTTTTGGTTGCTCTGTATTTTCTTGCTTCTTATATTAAGTTAGCGTTTTATTTGAGTACATATAGGAAAATCTTCAAATTCTATTGTGATTCATATACTCACTGAGAGCTCGATTTTTGTCGCAGTTGTTCTAACCACTTCTTGATGTGCATTGTTATATCAAGCATCTGAAGCATGGATAGAGTGCCTAATGAAAAAATGAAAATCTTTTCATCAGCAAGGTGATGTGGCAATAACAGCTTAGACTGAGGAACAGCAGCATGAGATGAATATCCATGCAGATCGTGTATCATTATGTATACCAAGTTTGATTTCTCCATCAGAATCAGTAATAAGTTCAAACCACAAACAAAATCTGTAAATTTCAACAAAGACAATTGGTACTATGTAATGTTACAAGATCAATCATAATCTCCACCATGTAACAATAAGTCCCGCAACCAATTTCATAATGACTTTATCTTATCTTTTTTTTTTTTTTTTAAAACGCTCTGCCTTCTCTCTAGAAACTAGAGAGAGAAAGTAGATCTGCAAAACCTCCTCCCCCTTCTCTCTTGCCGAGATCTAGATCCAACCGGATCCTGATCTCCGGCTTGAGAGTCGGGGGAGCACACTCTTGTTCGGGCTTCTAGTCCCAGTTCCTTTGGTGTTTTTGTTAGCGGCTTGTTTTCCCATCCCACCTCTTCTCAGGCTAGTGGCGGTCCGGGAGGGGATGGTGGCTCATGCTAGTGGCGTGGCTCTAAGGCAGGGATGCGGCCCAGGGTTGGTGGATTCGTGCTCGATCTTATACCGGGCAGATCGATCTCGCTTTGCTCTTTTGGGATCGGGAGCGAGAGAAGGGGGGAGTCCGCGTGGTCATATCCAGTGGCGGGTTCTGGCGTCTCCACTGTTTCTGGGATCGGGGAGGTGGATGGGAGCTAGCTCTCATGGCAGAGTCGATCCGGGAAAGGATCTGTTCTCTTCTTCCGGGTTCCAGGGTGGTCGGAGATGTGGTGCGGTGGTGGGGCGGCGCTGGGCTACGACACGGCGATGTGGGGCTATGGCACAGCGGCGTGGTGTCGGCGGCGTGCGCTGCCAACCGGTTTGGTGTGCCACAGCGCCTTGGAAAGAGTGGTGGTTAGGCCGTGCATCCTTTTCTGGGCCTTGCCGGTGGTTTGTTGTTCCTAGTTGCTTAGTATTTAGTAATTTCTTTGTGCTCGTTGATTTATTGTTAACATGTCTATATCCTTTTGGATGGAATTGGCCACTATGGATTCCAGATTTGCTTCGTTCTACACCACCCCTAAACGATCTAACGCCCGTTGGCGGTTTATTCGTTCCTCAAAAGCGTGTGGCTCGATTGCTCCGGCAAACACACACTGCTAAGTTACTCGGTGTTTCATGGGCGTTCTTGAGCCCTATGTGTGTCCCAACCGGTGTCGAAGGAGGCAAGTTTGTGCTATGGTGGCTATTTCTCTTCCAGCAAGGATATGGAATCGGCGGCAGTAGGGTTCTGAGAAGGGAGATGTCTTCCTCTTGGAGTCTGATAGCTAATTTTGTAGGGTTTTCTTATTTCAATGTTTGCTGGGCCTGTGTGCCTCATTTTCTGGGCCTATGTGCCTCATTATCTGGGCCTATTAATTTTCAGTCGATCTTGAAAGTGAAGATGAGCGAGCGAAAGAAGAAGCTGCTGAGAGAGAGAAAGAAGAGGTTGAAGGCTAGGTATTGATTTGTTGTTTCCAATATTGTAATTTTAAAGTTTGCTTTATTTCCACTTCGATTTATGGTGTATCTCTATTCTTTTTTCAAGTATTTCTATAAGAAACTATAATTAGTAAGGTTTGATTTTACGCACTGCTACCAGGACTTTGAAATCTCACGACCAGCCTTGTTAATTATCAATTTGATGGTATTTATCTTTGAAACGTTCACTATATGCAGTTACAGCGACTTTGATTGCTAGCATATATTCAGCTAATCATAATTTCACTTTCGTCATTTTGATTTAACTGTCAACAAATAACGGTACATGGATTAATTTGGCATGCAGAAGAAGGAGATGGAGATGAGCACAGTGACAGCGACAATACCAAGTATGAACCTTTGTTTCGTGATGTGAAACAATCGAAATGGGATGATAACTTTATCGAAAAACACCCTGAGGCAGTAGGAGAAACAGCTCCAACAGACGACGGCAAGACAGTTCTCCATTATGCAGTTGAAGCTGTGAGGCTGGATATTGTAAAAAAGTTGTTGCCGTATATTATGGCAGATGATTATTTGGAAATAGAGGACGATGAATGGTGTTCCGCACTTGATTATTGTTCTATGTTGCCTGATAAAGATGAAATGGTCGAAATAGCTCAATGCTTGGTTCAAAAGAAGGAGGAGTTAAGTGCAGGTGGTGTCGATTATCCCTACTTACTTGTGGAAGCTTTTATTAACGGCAGATCAAAAATGGCTGACTATCTCTATAAGGTCACTCCGCTCAAAACTGACGATGCCCGTGCCGCTGCACTTATTTCCTTAGTTTTAGCACGAAAAGATTTGGTAATAAAGAGTTTTAGAATTTACGAACCACAACTTAAATCTATTTCCTGCTAACTGTGATTATGGATGTTCTTCTTTCACTCTAGATATTGCGTGCGATTTAATCCAGCGATACCCAAGCTTGGCTGTTGCTGAAGACTTCTCTGACAAGTCCCCTTTGAACGTATTGGCATGTACGCCTTCTGCATTCTTGAGTGGAAGCGAGCTGAAATTTTGGGAAAAATGGATTTATCACGGTTAGTGTTGTTTTGATTTTCCTCTAATTAGTGGTGTCGCTCAAATCCAAGTTTCAATTTTTGCCATTAGCAATTCTATTTATGAGACATTTTACGTCTTACCTCCTTCTTCCATTATTCAAGGTCATCGGCTGTAGCAAGATCTCTTCTTTTTCTGTTGTCTTCTGCAAAAAGAAAAAATGATCCATCATCCATATGCATGAGTGCATGACTACTGCCTTAAGCAAATATATGATGTATTATTGATTGGCTGCTCTGTGTACTTCTTTGATAGGTATATACATAAAACCTAGTCCTACGGTCCTACCATCAAGAGTGAGACCATTGACAAGGACAACAAAGGAAAACCCACTGCTACACCGGATGCAATTTCCATTGACGTCGTTCCAACAGAAGGAGATGGCAAGGATAATTATAAGCAGAGTGGTCTCATTCGCTCAGGTAATTAAATGGAAGTGCGCGCATGCATTCCTTAATTTTTGTTGATGTCGTTTCCTCTCGATAACAGTTTTTTTTTTCTTTCTTTCGATTAAAAAAAAAAAAAAGTAGGATTTTGTGAGGAAAATGTATGTATCAGCCTATCAGGTGTAAACTATTGCAACTGTGTACCTTAAAACAGATTTTCATTCCTCTATTTTAAAAAAAAAAAAAAAAGAAGAAGAAAGAAACAAGAAGAAGAGAATTTGTTGGCCCTTTTTGTCAAAACTTCATATCTAGTTATCTATCATTGGAGATTTGGAGATGGCCTAACAGTTATAGCTCCTTCTTTATTTTATTTTATTTTTTTTAGTTCTACCAACAATGTTTATGGGGCTACTAGTGAAATTAACAGGTCATTTAAAGAGCTTTTGATAACACATTCGGATTTGCAATGTAGTAATGGCTTTGTTTAGAGGACCAATAATTAGGGCTGTAAATAGGCTTGATACAGCTCGTGTTCGACTCGTATTCGGCTCGATTTTAGCTCGTTCAGCTCGTGTTCGTAAGATAAATGAGCCGAGCTTGAGCTCAATAATAAGCTCGACAAAATAACAAGCCGAACTTGAACAATAAAATATTCGTCTCGTCTAGCTCGTGAGCAGCTCAAGTTTGTTAAAACTCAACGTATATTAAAACTCGACTCATGAAAATTTATAATATAAATAAAAATATAATTTTTCTAATCTCAAATCTTTAATTCTTTTTATTATCTTTCTTTTCAATTGGAAGAGAATCTGAGCATTTAAGTAAAATCTATTACAATAAAGTCAAAAAGGATTTGTGTGATGGTTAGATATCAAATTTGGATTATTATTTTAAATTTTCTTTCTTCCTTTTTTTTTAAAAAAAAAAATTTTAAAGTCAAAAGAGCCAAGACGAGCCTATTCAAGCTCGAACTCGTCCAATAAATTGAGCAGAGCCGAGCTTAGCTCGGGCTTAAGAAAAATATTCTAGCCGAGCCGAGCTTGAGCATGGAAAAAAAATTCAAGCTTTAGCCTAAGCTCGAGCTCGATAAAAAACAAATGAGTTGAACATGATCACCTTAGTATTCGCTCCGGCTCGGCTCATTTACACCCCTGCCAATAATCAAGAGTATCCGCAAGTTTTTTGGTATGCCACATTGACACTCATGATTTTTTCTTTTAATTTTTGCCAATATATTCCTATTATAATGTTATAATTTCTATGGTTTTCAATGTCAAATCTAGGGATCAATCGTATCTATCAAATGAAACTGAACCATGTCCGCAGCCTTGAGGTCCTATCTTGCATGTGTAAAGTACTGACGGCAGAAGAAATGAAAAGTCTTAACGATAAGCAAGAAAAATTTGTGGAAACAGCAATCGTCCAAGCAGCAGAACGGGGTCTTGTTGAGTTTATGACTCATATATTTAGGGTTAATCCAAACTTGGTAAAAACTTTAGATGACAAAGGCAGGAACCTATTTCAAGTAGCAGTCGAGTGTCGTCAAGCAAAAGTTTTTAATCTTATACATGCATTAATTGACCAAAGACACCAAAAAAGATGTTATGAGTTTGACAGATAATGATGACAACAATATGGTACATATGATGGGACTTTTCTCACCATTTGCACAAACCAATCGTATCCGTGGTGCGGCTTTGCAAATGAAAAAAGAACTACAATGGTTTCAGGTTAGATATTTATATCTATTAGCCAATATATACACACAGGGTCTTTCTAGTGAGAGATATTTTATTTTTAGTTATTTTAAATGATCGCTTATTAGACCAATTTTTCGGTCACATATCGACATCTCCACCATTCAGTTTTTATGTCTCTATAAATAGATTAATTCTGTAATTTTTCAGCCAAACTGATGACCGTTTATATATTCATAATTGCGATTTACAATTATAAACATGAATGGTTCAGGTTGGATAAATTTAGTTCGTTCATTAATAAAATCTAGTTTACACTATGCCAAAAAGGCCTTCAGACGACACAACTGTTCTGTCGTCTGAACGAACAAAAATGTGTCGTCTAGTACGGTGTCGTCTCTTGGGGGCATCAGACGACATAAGTGTTCTGTCGTCTGAAAAATCAGACGACATAAAAAACTAAAAATCTTGTGTTGTCTGATGAGTTTTGCATTTTGGGAACATTGTGATCTGTATCTTTAAAAGCATTCAAACAACCGTTTTGTATTGTCTGATAGACAAAACAACCACAGAATTTTTTAAATGCTATTGTGTGAAGCATATTTGCAAGACTTATTTGTGTGGTCTGAATGCCCTTAAATAAGAAATATGAAACCTCGTATGTAGTCTCTTATCTCATACAACAACAATTAAAGGTTGTGCTAATTTACTTTAAACGATAATTATATGTGGTTGTAAGGAGCATCAGAGGACAATTAAGTGTCGTTCTAGGCTAGGTTTGTATGACATTTAAGTGTTGTGTGAAAGGATTTGAAATTATACATATGTGATGTTGGGAAATGGTTTAGACAATAGATATCATATTATTTCTGTTATGTCAGTCTCATTACAACGACAATTTACTGTCGTTTGAGGTTATTAAGACGACAAATATTTGTGGTCTGAATATAAAAAGGACCACTAATAGTACGTGTTTTATATTGTCTGTGATCAAGTCCAACCACACTTATTTGTTGTTGTTATACTCTTTAGCCAACAATTCCATCTAACTTATGTTGTTGTTTTGCCATTTAGACTACAATTTTCTGTCGTCCCACTGCCAAAAAGACAATAGACTTCTAATTGGTTTTTGTGTTGCTTTTGTGCAGCTGCAACCACACATTAGTGTGCTTTTGTTGTAGCTTGCAATTTGAGATAACA
>BDJD01000641.1:65896-84925 GCA_002564525.1 Rosa multiflora
AAAATAAACATTCTCAAATTTCAAGTTTAAGGATACACACACACAAATCCTACAAAAAAATTAGCTAAATTGAAAAAAGTTTAACAATTTGATTAGCACCATGTTCATTCTAATTTTATCTAACATACTACATTTATTTACTCATTTTCAAAAATCATATGATTATGAATTTGGTTGGTTATAATTTTGTACGCACAATTCTTGCATAAGAATCTAAAGAATCAATAGTAGAAATCATTGAATTAGGTGTATACTAATAAAAAATAGTAAAGATCCTCAAATTTTAAAAGTCAGGAGGTCTTTCTTATAACGGGGGTGTGTGTATGACACAATGCACTTCACGTGTATATGGCAATTATTTAGTAAAGATCCTCAAATTTTTTCTTTTTCAAATAAGCTCTTATTAAACTAGTACAAAAACGCCCTACAGACAATCTCAAAATTGAGATCAACATTTGTTGTCTCAACTAATTCACTAAGCCATGGAAGACCAACCTAGCTCCTTACAATATATCGATTAGACCATCTTCAAAATTATGAAAACTTAGTAGCAGAGAAAACAATTTACTTAATTATTTGAAAAAGAAAGTGTGTGTTGTTGAGAATATATACATCTCACATGGGAAAAATGGGACATTGTCTATGAGTTTATAAGGGTTTGGGACACTTCATCCATTGCCAATTGGTTTTGGATGTGAACCCTATATTACTTTATCATGGTATCAGAGCCAGGTTACCTACGTGTGTATGCCTAACGGCCATATGGACTCCACGTCACCCAAAAGTTATTCACGTGTATGACTTGAAAATTCGCCACACATGCGGGGGTATGTTGAGAATATATACATCCCACATGGGAAAAATGGGACATTGTCTATGAGTTTATAAGGGTTTGGGCCACTCCATCAATTTTTGGATGTGAACTCTAGATTACTTTATCATATGTAAAGGTAGTGAAAACGTATTTGCGGATCAAAACAATTTATATATTTTTTTATATATATTTGAGAGTTAAACAAAATAATTGATGGTTGTGTTTTTATTTGAAAAATAAAGTATGTGTTGTATAAGCTTCTAATCGGTGTTGCATCATGCATAGGTGTTGGAGAATATGGCTAGGCCGGAAGATCTTGAAGCAGTTAACGATACACATGATATGAAACCGTGTGATTTTTTTTCCAAGAATCATATAGAATTGGTGAAGGAGGGAGAAAAGTCGATGAAAGAAATAGCTACCTCTTGTACAGTTGTATGTGCTCTCATTGTTACCATGATGTTTGCTGCAACATTCACAGTTCACGGTGGAAATGAAGATGATGATGATCCTGTACTATTGAAAAGAAGGGCATTTAGGGTTTTTATTATTGGAAAGTGTATGTGTGTATCAATAGATTTGATTTGTATCCGATTATGTCTTGATTATAATAGGTTGTATTTCCTTTCTTAGTCTCCTAAAGTTCTGGAGACTTCGTGTTGTACAAGAATAGGGCTCTGTATATATTGATAGCAATCAATAGAATCAAATCAATTCAGTCCAAATTACTTATTTTACATGGTATCAGAGCAGGATGCGTCCTAGCTCTTTGTTTTCCTTCAACGCATCAGCTGCGTTTTTTTTCTTCCCTGTTTCAATCGTTCTTTTTCATCAACATCATGACAGAAAACGATGTTGTTTCTTCAAACTCTAGTGGTTCATCCTCTGTTGATCCTGCTAGTCCTTTATTCCTCCATCATTCAGATCATCCTGGTCTACTTCTTGTTTCAAAGCGATTAAACGGCGACAACTACAACTCTTGGTGCCGTGCTATGAGAATTTCTCTGAGTGCCAAGAATAAAACTGGTTTTATTACTGGCAAGATCATGGAGCCTGATGAGGCTTCGAATCCTGATGAGCATGCTCTTTGGCAGCGTTGCAATGACATGGTGCTTTCTTGGATGCTCAATTCCCTCGAACCTGATTTGGCTGATTCTGTCCTTTCGTGCAATACCCCTCGTGCTATCTGGGAAGACCTTCGTGAAAGATTCTCTTTGGGCAATGCCCCTCGCATATTCCAGATCCAACGAGATATTTATAAGATCGAGCAAGGTCAGATGTCTGTTGCTGCGTATTACACAAACTTGAAGGGATTATGGGACGAACTTGCATCTTATAATTCCTCAGTGACATGTACCTGTGGTGCTCAGAATGACCGCACAAAATTGATGCAGTTTCTCATGGGGCTCAATGAAACATATTCAGGTACGCGTGGTCAAATTCTATTGATGAATCCCTTACCTTCAGTTCGTCAGGCTTATGCTTCTGTTGCACAAGAAGAGAAGCAACGTGAGTTGGCTTCTTCCATCACCATGCCCTCAAACACTGCAGCCATGATTGTGTGTGGCAACAACAATATAAAACCAAGGTAAAACAATCAAGGCAATACCTATCGCAGCAAGGAACCATTTGAATGCACTTATTGTGGAGAACTTTATCACAGGGAGGCAACTTGTTACAAGAAGAATGGTTATCCACCTGGGCATCCAAAGAACAAAAATCGAAATCAACGTCAAGGAAACAATAACAATTCAATGGCCAAATCAGTCCCTTCTGCAAACCTTGTTGATTCTAGTGGAGGCAACTCTGCTCCTACCTTTCAGGAGCTTCAATCTACCATGCCAAATCTCACAGAAGAGCAATATGTTCAGATTCTTGCTGCCCTAAATCCTAGACCTGCAGTCCCTCAAGCCAACGCAGCATCAGCATCTGTTTCTGAATTCTCCTCAGGTTTGTTACCAGTTGCCCCCAACCGCTGGATTATAGACAGCGGAGCAACTCATCATATTACTTCTTCTTCGAAATCATTAACAACTGTTGATACTCAGGCCTCTATACCACCAGTATCTCTACCTAGCGGGGATAAAGCTAGTATTACCAAGACTGGATCTATTCGTTTCACTAATTCATTTAGCCTAAATAATGTTTTATGTGTGCCAAGTTTTAATGTCGATCTTTTATCCTTTGGCAAGACAATTGATGATTTGCACTGTTCCGTGACATTTTTTCCATCTTGGTGTATTTTGCAGGACTTGGTTACGAGGACGATGATTGGTGTGGGTAAGCGACGTGGTGATCTTTACTATCTTGTGGCGTTGGCTTCTATTCCTCCATCTCATCGTTTTTCTTGCAATTTGACCATCTCCTCCAATCTTTGGCATCGCCGCTGAGGACATCCTTCTTCTGCTCGTCTGCAATATTTAGCAAATAATAAACTTCATTTTGTTTTTGATTCTAGTCATAAATGTGATGTTTGTCCTTTGGCGAAACAAACTCGTCAACCATTTTCTCCTAGTTCAATTTCAACTACCAAGTGTTTTTCCCTTATTCACTGTGATATTTGGAGTCGTTATAAAACCCCCTCTCATTCTGGTGCTCATTATTTTTTTACTATTGTTGATGATTTTTCCCGTTTTACATGGGTATTCTTGATGCGTCACAAAAGTGAGACGCAAACCTTACTTCGTCAATTTTTTAACTATGTTGCTACTCAATTTAATACCAAAGTCCAACAATTTCGCTCTGACAATGGAGCTGAATTCCTTTCCTTGCAAAATTTTTTCCTTGACCAAGGAGTTGTTTTCCAACACTCTTGTGTATATACACCTCAACAAAATGGTGTCGTCGAACGAAAACATCGACATATTCTTGAAACAGCTCGTGCTCTTTGTTTTCAATCTCATCTTCCTATTTCTTTTTGGGGAGAATGCGTTCTTACCGCTGTTTACAACATTAATCGTCTTCCCACTCTATTGCTCAACAAGAAAACACCATTTGAAATACTCTACAATAAGCCTCCTGATTACTCTAGTATGCGAGTTTTTGGCTGTGTTGCTTTTGCAACTTCCGTCAATCCATCATCTAAATTTGCTCCTCGTGCCCATAAATGCATCTTTATTGGATATCCCATGGGACAAAAAGCCTACAAATTGTATGACATTGTAACCAAAAAAATCTTCACAAATCGGGATGTGATTTTTCTTGAAGATACTTTCCATTTTTCACCAACAACTGCACAAAACACCGAGCCCACTTCAGAGTCCAGTCCACTAGCCCAACCCATTCCCATTCCTCTTCTAAACGACCTCCCTTCTTCTTCGATCTCTTCAGTACCTCCTACACCACCTGACACAAACTCCAGCACACCTATTCCATCTTTTTCTTTTCCCGTAGCCTCTAATTCTTCCCCATCACCAGCCAACGACCCGCCACCCAACGACAACGAACCTACCGGTTTGGATATCGTTCCCGCTGCACTTCCTGTTGAACCCATTGAAATTGCTGCGCCCAATCCTCTCGTTCCCGCTGCAATTCCTATTGAACCCATTGAAATTGCTGCGCCCAATCCAAACCCCGCTGGTCCTATTCAACCTCTCCGCCGTTCCCAGCGCCCTCGAGAGCCCAACGTCCGCCTCAAGGACTACGTTTGCTCGCAGGTGATGCTGCTTCCACACCATGATTCATCTGCCTCACCAAGTCCTCCACCAGGTACCAAATATCCTCTCTGTCACTATTTGTCTTACCATCGGCATTCTCCTGCACACCTTTCTTATGTGGCTAATATCAGTCATGTTGTGGAGCCTTCTTCTTATGATGTTGCAGCTGCTGATCCAGAATGGCAGCAGGCTATGAATTCTGAATTACAGGCTCTCACTGATAACAACACTTGGACTGTTGTTCCTTTACCTCCTGGTAAGCGTCCCATTGGCTGTAAATGGGTCTATCGGATTAAGTATCATGTTGATGGATCAATTGAGCGCTATAAGGCGCGTCTAGTTGCCAAAGGTTTCACTCAGACTACCGAGATCGATTACCATGACACCTTTTCCCCTACGGCAAAAATGGTTACTGTTCGTTGCATTCTTGCAATTGCTGCTAGCCAAAATTGGTCCTTACATCAGTTAGATGTTAACAATGCCTTCCTTAATGGAGATTTGCTTGAAGAGATATATATGTCTCCTCCTCCTGGTCTTCGGCGACAGGGGGAGAACCTTGTGTGTCGCCTCAATAAGTCCCTGTACGGATTAAAACAAGCCTCCCGTCAATGGTTCTCTAAGTTCACAGAAGCTGTAATCAGTGCTGGTTTCTTCCAATCCAAAGCCGATTATTCACTCTTTGTTCGTAAAGATGGTAATTCTCTTACTGCCCTATTGATATATGTGGATGATATTCTAATCACAGGTAATTGCATTAAGTCCATACATGCTCTCAAACAGTTTCTTCATACTCACTTTCGCATTAAAGACCTTGGTGATTTAAAGTATTTTTTGGGAATTGAAATAGCTCGTTCAAAGAAAGGAATTTATCTGTCCCAGAGGAAATATGCCTTAGAGATAGTTAAGGACAGCGGTTATTTGGGGGCTAAACCTGTTGAATTCCCTATGGAAGAATGCAAGCTTTCGAATAAAGGAGAACAACTTAAAGATCCAGCAGCATATCGGCGTTTGGTCGGCCGATTGATTTATCTAACAATCACCAGACCCGACATCACATACTCAGTGCATGTTCTGAGTCGTTTTATGCACGAACCACGTCAACAACACATGGCTGCTGCTCTTCGAGTGGTGCGTTACTTGAAATCTGCTCCAGGCCAAGGTTTGCTCCTACATTCTAATTGTTCATTAAAATTGAGAGCTTTTTGTGACTCTGATTGGGCGGGTTGTCCCATTACCCGCCGTTCTACCACTGGTTATTGTGTGTTCTTGGGTAATTCCTTAATTTCATGGAGGACAAAAAGGCAGAAAACTGTCTCACTATCAAGTGCAGAAGCCGAATATAGGGCAATGGCAGGTACATGCTGTGAACTCACTTGGTTACGTTATTTGTTAGCAGATTTACATTTGCCTATTTTGGGTCCTGCTGTTTTGCACTGTGATAACCAAGCAGCCTTGCATATTGCTGCAAATCCGGTGTTTCATGAGAGAACTAGGCATATTGAAATGGACTGTCATTTTATTCGAGATAAAATTCTGCAAGGTCAAGTGGTTACTCGACATGTGGTTTCATCTCAGCAATTGGCAGATGTGTTCACTAAGGCTTTAGGAAAGGAGAAGTTCAAGTCTCTCTTGCGCAAGTTGGGAGTTCTTGACATCCACTCTCCAACTTGAGGGGGAGTATTGGAAAGTATATGTGTGTATCAATAGATTTGATTTGTATCCGATTATGTCTTGATTATAATAGGTTGTATTTCCTTTCTTAGTCTCCTAAAGTTCTGGAGACTTCGTGTTGTACAAGAATAGGGCTCTGTATATATTGATAGCAATCAATAGAATCAAATCAATTCAGTCCAAATTACTTATTTTACATTTATAGTTGCAGACGCTATATCACTCCTTACTTCAACTACTTCAGTAATGTTATTTTTGGGAATTCTGACGTCACGTTTTGCAGAAGAAGATTTTCTCATATCTTTGCCTCGAAAAATGATATTGGGTCTTCTAACCGTTTTTCTTTCCTTCTTCTAACCGTTTTTCTTTCCTTGGCCGCCATGATGATTGCTTTTGCAGCTGCCCTCTTTCTTCTGCTTCCCAAAGACTCATGGATCGCTGTTCCTACTAATTTAGTTACGGGTATCCCAATTGCCTCATTTATATGGATGCAATTTCCCTATCTTATGGAGATCTTTATTTCTACTTATATGCCAGGAATATTTGACAGGAATGTGGAATTAAACCTGGGAAAAATTAGATTTAAGGCCTGATGCATTTATCTTTGTGTTTGATAATATTAATAAGAAGCTTGTAATAAAGAAAAGACGATGTGCATGTTGTAATAAATTCCCAACTTCAATTTCTGCTTGATATATTTGAGCTAGTTAATTAAAAATTCCAACTTCAATTTCTGCATGACAGATTTGAGTTAGTTATTTAGTTTTTCACACAAACATTTTGTATTGTTAAGATTTAATGCTTCAGCTTTCAGCTTGCACCTCCATTGGAATACCCCGTTAAATGTCACCTAGTCAAATATATAATGCAGATGATCGGAAACAAAAAATGAGAATGATCAAGCTTGCAAAATTACGTGTTTTAGTTAAGAATTCTCAAATGTATGCATACGACCCAAAAACATCTACAAGTATACTTTCCATGCATGCATATATTTGGTTATGTTTTTTTTTTTTCTCTCCGGGTGAATTGGATTAAGATGAGCTCCTAGGGCTATCAATGGGTCATGTAGGATTGAGTTCGTGTCAGGTCTGAAAGCTTGAAGAAGAAAACAAAGAAAATTGAAAGAAAGAACTTGTATTGAAAACTTTTGGCTCAGTTACGTGCTCATCGAGAGTGAAGACCTGCAGCTATATATACTAGGTACTGGAGACACATCATGCTGTGTAATTACACTTTTACACTTAACATCCCCCCTCAACCTCATGAGAGAGAAGCTACCATCAGATTGCACTAGCAGCAATATAGTAACTCATAATATTGGTTTCAACCCGGAGGAATAAGAGGGAGTGATGACCATAATTCCATAGGTTGACAAGCTTTCCTACAATTTATCAAAGATCTGTTCGGAGTTGAAGGGAGCAACTAAGGGCCTGATGTTAGCAAGGCTTCAATTTTCTTACCAAGAGCTAGCTGGAAGGGAGGGTACATCGGAACTGGTAGTGGAGATGCAGGAGGAACTGGCAATGTTTGAGTGGAGATGAAAGCATGCAAGGCCTTAGGTGCTGCATAACTTTGTTGTTGAATACCATTGTAGTGCCTACGCAGACATTCGGTTGCGCTGTGACCTTTCTTAAAGCAAATTTGACATTGCATTGATGATCCGGAAGCAACAACTTGTCTTGGAGCAAATCTCTGAGAACATGTGTTAGCAAAATGGCCAAAACTATAGCAGATTTGACAAGCTTTAGATATGAAGGTTCCATTAGTATCATCAATACAACCATCTATATTACCAAAACCTTCCACTTGCACAAATAGACCCATAATCACCACTACCCATCTTGGTTCTGAGAGACTTGTCACTAACTAGATAACAATTTAGATCACTGGAAGCACATAAGTTGTTGACACGCTAAAAGTAAGAGCGTAATTTAACCCTGTAAAATGGCATCGTTAGCATATGGTAAATAAGGATCGTTCAAACCGGGGATTGAGGGTACACCTGTAATTGTGTAAAAAAAATAAAGAATAAAAATAAGAAAAAAATATTATTTACAAAAATAATAAAAAGAATAAAAATATATACAAGTAAAACGTAAAGTATATATGCTAGATGAATATGCAAATGTACAAGTCATAAACAAGGGCTCACAAGTGAATCAAAGTTCATGGTGAATATATGCAAGATGGTGTAGTGGTTTGATTTTTTTTGCTTTGAAAATGGTTTCGAATCAAATTAACACAAAATGAAATTTGAAATGTAAACTAGGCTATATTAAACTAGATGTGATAAATTGGATGGACGTTAGAGATAAGACTACTAACTTGCATGCATTGATGTTCAAACTAAAAGTAATGCAATCCCAAATATCCAATTACCCTCTTAGCATCCGGATAAGACTACTAAGGCCTAAACTCCTTTTATTTTATCAATTTCTACCGGATAAGTGTGAAACTAACTACCCAATAACAAGTTATATTACCGGATAAGTATCAATTCCTTACTCCTAGATGCATAAAGATTTGAGTTTAGATAATCAAGCAAGCAAACCAATCCTAGATGTAGGTGATTTTAACTCACTACCCTCACATACACACCTAGTGTGCTATCATGCTTTCAATGTCCAAAGCTAGCTATTCTCTAAACATTGTTCATGTAATGACAAATGCAAAGTATTCAAATTAGCTAGATTTAAATACAAACATTCACTTCTTGAATTAGCATGTGAAGATGATCATGGAAAATGCATCAAATAAGGCTCAAACATCAATTCATTACAAGTTTAACTAGGGCATTCAACCCTAGCCCCAACAAAGTACTACTCACTCATAATTACATATACCAACTTCATAATCAAATTAAACACCAAAATATGATCTAGAGTAAAAGGGATAGAGTTGGCTTAGTGGTGTGTCGAATGGTCCCCAAGCTCACATCTTGATGGTGATGGTGGTGGTGGTGATTCCCTCTCCTTCTTGCTCTTGAAGATTTGATGATGAAAGATAGTGAAGCTTGTATTATGTATTATGTGAATAGGTGGAGTAGATAGAGAAAATGATGATAGAAAAGAGAGTGCAGAAATGATGTAGTAGTAGTGGTATTAATGGAGGTAGAGGATAAGAAATGGTGGTGGTGATGGAGGAGATAGAATAGTATGGATAGTATGAGTTTGGATTTTGGGAGGTGGATATGGAGGTTTTATAAAGGAGATGAAGAGAGAAAGAAGATGTAATGGATGAAGGAATGTATTATTACTTCTTTGTAGCCTCTATTTATAGGCTATCAAGCCATAGTGTTTGGCCTTAAATAAATCATGATGGGTTAGGTTTGAGCACTTAAACACTAATGGAATTGTTAGGTTTAAGCACTTAAACACTAATGGAATTTGTTTAGGTTTGAGTCACTTTCTGCTAATTTTTCCTTCAATTAATTCTCTACCAAGACTTCAGATTTTGCCAGTGACTTCTTCATAACAAATGTTCCTATATGAGTGAAGATCATCCTGGTAAAATTTCAGAGCTTTTGGAATAGTTGTTGGGCTGAAAAAGCTGCTGGACTCCTTACAGGTCCAGTTTTCCAGTTTTGCTTCTGCAGAAAATTGGACTGATTGTTTGAAGGCCTTCCACTTCTATCTGGCTCTTGCACTCTTCATAAGAAATGTTTCTTAGGATGTCTAAAATGGATCTGAATAGTTTCAACTCATTCAGAGTTAATTTGGTCAAGCACTCCTTTCTTGTCTAGCTCACTTTCTCCTAGCCGGAGTAAGAAAATGTGCTAAGGTTGACTTTTTAGTGCATTTCCATTCTTCTCCATCATTTTCTAGCATGACAAGGAAAACATAATAAATATAAATAAATAAACACAAAGGTTAAGAAAAAGTACAAGATTAGGGAAATAATAAAATTGGATTAGTCAACATTAAATTTGGACTTTAGAACAAGTAATTTCCATGTTTTAGGGGACAAATATGTATATGAATTATGATCCAACAGTTGTCATTTGGGGGTCCATTGAACATGTATGGTGAAGGAGAAAGGTTATTGACGTAGCCATTTAATGCAGCAAGAGCAACACAGATCATATACTCAGAATTAGGCATGTATTGCATAGTGCATCCAGAAGGAGAAGCAACACCAGGTGTGGTAGATATAACAGTTGATTGAGGCACACAACTAAATTGAGTAACAGGTTTTGAAGAATTGCTTGTAAGAGCATTAGTGTTTGAAATGATAGCAGCAGGTGTAGTAGATGAGCAAACCATTTCGGAATTAGGTAAACTATTATTCAAAGAATGAGAAGGTAAAGTACCTCTGGAATTATCATCAAATGCAGCCATCGCAGCCTCTAAAGACAAAGAAATGGACTTCACAGATTGATTAATCTCATCTTCAGCAATTAACAAGAGAGATCTTAAGTCTTCCATTGAAACAGGGGATTTTAGTGTTTTGATCCTTATTATAGTTTTCATGGTAGCAAACTCAAATGGCAATCCATTCAAAATCAAAATAACCATTTCTTCATCAGGAATAGAAACTCCAGTACTGAAAGTTGGTCCCTTACAGTTTTAATGCGTTGCAGATACTTGTCGATGCTCTGACTACCTTTCTGAATATTTTGTATAGAGGTCTTGAGCTCAAAAGCTTTGAACTTTGAAAGTTTAGCATTTCTCTCTTCAAGTGAAAACCAGACTTCTTTCGAGGTTTTACTACCAATGATGAATGAAAGAGCATCAGATGACAAAGTACCAGCTAGTAAAGTCATTATAGCAGAGTCATGCTTCTTCCAATCCTTATATTCTTGCGTAAGTTCTGGCTTTGGGATAAAACCAGCCTCATGTGCAACTTTATATTGTGGAGGACAAGGGATAGACCCATCAATATATCACATCAGGTCACACCCCACCAACATTGATTCTAACATAAATCTCAAAGAGACATAGTTAGAGTCATCTAAGCTTACTCTGATTAGATTGGTGAAGTTGGAGAGAAGACAATTTTGTAGCTCAGTGTTCTTATACATGATTCAAGGTAGCACTGAAGCAAAATATAGTTTCTTGAATGTAGAAGTACAAAAATAATAGTAAAGCCTTAGTCCAAAGCCTGGAAATCCTCTCTTACAATTCTCAGACGCATTCTAGACAAGTCTATTGCAAATCCATGAAACCCTTGTCAATCAACTATGAACAAGCGGCAATCTTTCATATCAAGAATCTTCATTAAAGAATAATGATTCTTCTGTAACTTTTCTGTAATGCTTCTTCAATAAACGAACAAAATTTATCAATGAATCTTGCAGACCAATAGAATAGACCAACCAAGAATATCTCAATGGATGCTAAACAATTAGTGTAGAGATAGCAACCAACAATGGAATTTTGTAGATGACAAAAAGCTCAACTATCAATGGATGTGACTTGCTACACCGTTCTTGGTATTAATGTTACTAATATTGCAAATTCCAACAGCAGCACAATAATATCTCATCATCTGCTTCCAGATATGTCCAAATCAATAGAGAATAAGTATAATTCAATCAATCATCACTTGTTCAGCATATAAAACCACTCATCTCAAATAGAATTACTAATATAGCATGATTCAAGAACCATTCCAGATCGAAGAAACCTCCTATATTGAGAGCAATCCAAAAGTCGAACAAGAAGTAGTCCAACTGAGATCAAATTGAAATGCACACTAGGTGTGCGACAAAATAACTGTGAGAGATCTTAATCCAATAGTTACAAATCACTAGTAGATGTGGTGAGAGCTCTAGAATTATCTAGGGTTTTGTAACTAAGAACACCAAATTTCACAGAGCATTAAGAATTAACAACTTTCTCTTGAAGAAAAGCACAATCGAACACTGGATATATGAAACCAAAGCTTCGAAGCAAGCAACAACAATCAATTTGCAGTAGAATCACAACGATTTGTTCAAGAACAAGGACTAGAAATTTCTTCAAGATCGATGACGAAAAACCTATCTGAGCTTCAATCTGAGCTAGTATGAACAAGAACACGACGATTTGCAGTGGATTTGTATGAGAATCATGAACTTTCAGTACTCCAAGATTGCAGCCTGAGCTCTTGATACCATGAAAGCTTGAAGAAGAAAAGAAAGAAAATTGAGAGAAAGAACTTGTATTGAAAACTTTTGGCTCAGTTACATGCTCATCGAGAGTGAAGACCTACAGCTATATATACTAGGTACTAGAGACACATCATGCTATGTAATTACACTTTTACCCTTAACAGTGTCAATGTATTTGTCGTGTCGCAAGATACAAACCAAAACCCAACCCATTTAATAATTATATCAAAAATTTAAACCCAAACTATTTATTAAACCGGTTGCCCGTTTCCAACCCACTTAACCCATTTAACAAATATGTTGTATCGTATAAGACAAAATGACTCATTTAAGCGTTAACAATGTGACCCATTTAACTAAAAAAATGCATAAATTGATTCAATTCACTAAAAACTCCACAAGACGAAGAATATAAATCATTATATATATTCATAAATAATTAAATCCAATAATTACAAAGAAAAATATTTCAAATTGTCTAATCCTATGATCAAACACTCCCAACGTCCAAAATTTCAAGAAGAAGTATAGCATAATCAGGTTATACGGGTTTACTTCATGTTGACGGGTTGACCTGTGGCCAACCCATTTATTAAATGGGTCATAGCGAGTTGATCCATGGCCGACTCGCTTTTTAATCGTGCAGGTTCAACCGGCTTTATTTCGTGCGGGTTTCTAGTTGTGTTATCGAGTCGTGTGTCGGAATTGATAGCCCTATGGGCTCCTCAATATTCTAGCTTGATAACAGGATGAGAATCTTCCGGCCATTCTCCAATTTTCTCGATTGCATAATTAATTTGAGCAAAAGAAGGCAAGAGGACAATGACAGACAAACATGATAACCTATCATTTGACGTGGGCTGGACATCTTTGAAACTTAGTTGTCCACTTGCAAATGAGTAAGTTGATGAGGATAAGATCAAAGGCTAAAGACCGCCCCTTACTATATGATTGAATCTACCATATTTCCATTTGCCTCCCTATAGGAATGCTCCGGGGATGATGGCTGCGAAGTTTGACATTGGTGTTGACGCAGAGTACGGCGAATATCGCTGGCAGAACTGGGGTGAGCGCGGGCGTATGGTGGTTTTCTCATTGTTGTTGCTATTTCACTTGGAATTCGATCCATGTGCTACCAGCGGTGGTGGAAGCATAGGCGAGGTCCTCCGACGAGTGGTGTTCAGTGGCGGGGGCAAGGTTGTTGATAGGAGCATTTTAATGTGGTATTTTAGTAGTTAATTCCTCACATTTTGCTTAGTTAATTCCTTAACGAAATTTTTAACTCAATTTCTATTTTTAGGTAAATTGGAGTAGATGATGATGAAATGAGCATTAGGTCCATAATTACTCAGAATGATGGAGAAAAATGGAAATGTACTAAAAGGTCAATTTTACACATTTTCCTACTCCGGCTAGGAGAAACCAAGCCAAGCAAGGAAGAAGGAGCGGCCGCCTGACCAAATGAATTCCAAATGAGCTGAAACTTTCTAGATCCATTCTAGACATCCCAAGGAATATTTCTTATGAAGAGTACAAGAACCAGATAGGAGTGGAAGGCCTTCAAAAGATCGGTCCAAAGTTCTGACTAAAAGACGAAAACTGTAAATAGGACCTGAATGCATTCTGGAAGCATTTCCAGCCAAAATACTGTTCCAAAAGATCTGAAATTTTACCAAGGTGATATACATTCATGGAGAAACATTTTTTTAGGTCAAAGTCAAAATCCGAAGTTTTGATAGAGATTCAATTGAAGTAAGAAATGAGCAGAAAATCCACCAACATCATCACCCAAAAACCTAATTCCATGTTTTAGGGTGTAATCATCATGTTTTCTCCATCATTTCTCACCCTAATTTACTCCATCTTTCTATCATCATTTTTTCACCATCATTACTTACCCTAATTTACTCCATCTTTTTCAATTTCACACTCCTTTCTCTTCCCTATATAAACACCTTCTCCTCTCACTCTCTAAAACACACCTTCCTTCATCAATTTCATCTTCTTTGTCTCTCCATTTCCTCTCCATTTTCCTTTTCATTCTCTAGTCTTCTAGTTCTGCATTTTTAAGCAAAGAGGATAAGAAGAAGAAATCGTGAGCAATCCTAGCCGCCATCGTTCCACCTTGTGCCGTGATAGTGAAGCCTTGCTTTCAAGATTCAAGATCAATGTCTCAAGCTCTTCATCATCCACTCCCCTCATGATGTAATTCAATCTTTTTCCTTGTAACTTCTTTTGGTTTTCTTTGTTTGAATTTGTAGAACTATGAACTATAGTTAACAAATAACGTTAAGGCCAAAATTCAAAGTCCGTCTCTATGTTTTGAAATAAAGTTGTAATTTCTTTGTGTTGATTTATATGTTGCTTATGTGAGATTGCTTGATTGATTTTGGATTACAGAAAACTTTTGCATGTTTATGTTCTTTGGTGGCCAACTTAGGATATATGCATGTAATTGGAGCTAGATTTAAGTAGTAAAGGCTTTGAACAAAAGTTGAAATCAATTAAGGAGGATTGCAAATAGATGAACTTTTTCATACTAGGTTGTTCACTTTGGTTGACATCCTTTCTTTGTTCTTCATGCATTGAATGTGTTCTTGATTAGCTAGCTTTCTAGACTATGATTGCATGTTCAATAGGATTGATTTAGGTGCTTTCACTTAGATCAATTATTCAAGGGAAGTAAAATATGAGAAATCGTTTGCTTATTAACGTTTCACATGGTCAACTTCTTTCTCATGACATAGATAATCAACTATAGGAATTGTAATTAGATTTCATTCATATGGATGTGGTTTTGATATTTGTTTCGTGCGTTCCACCCTTGTAAATGTGTTTTTACATTTTCTTTATTTCATTTAATTTTAATTTCGATTCTATAATCCTAAAACCCCCTTATTTGTGTTCACTTGTATATATTTATATTATTTATTTTATTTTTGTAAATAATACTTTTCTTTATTTGTTTCACAATTACAGGTGTACCCTCAATCCCCGGCTAAAACGATCCTTACTTATTCTATACTAACGATGACATTTTACAGGGTTAAATTGCGTGCTACTTTTAGCGTGTCAGCTGTCTTCTCACTTAGGGTTTGCTCTAGATGGGTTGACTAGGCCTGGTATTGGGCTGCGAGGGCCTTGTCTTGGGCTTGGCCAATTGTGTTGCTTTTCATTTTCAATTTTTGTTTGGGTGATAGAAGCATTTTAATGTGGTATTTTAATAGTTAATTCCTCACATTTTGCTTAGTTAATTCCTTAACAAATCGATTTTTAACTCAATTTCTATTTTTAGGTACATTGGAGTAGATGATGATGAAATAAGTGTTAGGTCCATAATTACCTAGAAATGATGGAGAAAAATGGAAATGCACTAAAAATGTCAACTTTACACATTTTCCTACTCCGGCTAGGAGAAACCAAGCCAAGCAAGGAAGAAGGAGCGGCCGTCTAACCAAATGAACTTTAAATGAACTGAAACTATGCAGATCCATTCTAGACATCTTAAGAAACATTTTTTATGAAGAGTGAAAGATCCAGATAGAAGTGGAACGCCTTCAAAAGATCAGTCCAATTTTCTGCATAAGCAAAACTGGAAAACTGGACCTGTAAGGAGTCCAGCAGCTAGCGTTTTCGGCCCAACCACATGGAATTTAACTCTAAAATTTTACCAAGATAATCTACACTCATAGAGAAACATTTGTCATGAATAAGTGAAGGCCAAAATCTGAAGTCTTGGTAGAGAATTAATTGAAGGAAAAATGAGCAGAAAGTGACTCAAACCTAACAAATTCCATTAGTGTTTAAGTGCTCAAACCTAACAATTCCATCAGTGTTTAAGTGCTCAAACCTAACCCATCATGATTTGTTTAAGGCCAAACACTATAACTTGATAGCCTATAAATAGAGGCTACAAAGAAGTAACAACACATTGCTTCATCCATCTCATCTTTTTTGTCTCTCCATTTCCTCTCCATTTTCCTTTTCCATTTCTTAGTTCTTAGTTACATTCCTTCATCCATCTCATCTTCTTTGTCTCTCCATTTCCTCTCCATTCTCTAGTTTTTAGTAACATTCCTTCATCCATCTCATCTTCTTTGTCTCCCATTTTCCTCTCCATTCTCTAGTTCTTATATAAACATTCCTTCATCCATTTTCCATCTTCTTCCTCTCTTCATTTTCTTCCCATTTTTCTAGTGTTCTTGCATAGCAGTTTTTATATCTTCAAGGAGCTTAGCCGTGCTATCCACCCTCCTACCTGTAATCACCACCTTGTGCCGCCACCTTGGAACTGCTTTGGATCTTTGGGACGTAATCAAGGGTTGTTCATACCATCTTATCATCATATCTTCACGGTTATGTGTAATTGTAGATAAAAAAATCTGCTTTTTATTTTCTCTGTGTAAACTGAAATTATGAGTTTATAATCTTATTTTTGGAACAATTTTGATGCTCTTTTCAATATAATATTAGTTTTTGTGTTCTTGATCTTTGTTAGTTGCTGATTTATGGAATAATAATATGATTTTATGCTTCATTACATGTGACTATTGTCTTGGTCTGACAAACAAATAGGAATACTTGCATGTAACTTGCTAGTAATTAGGTTTATGCTTTGTAACCCTAATTCGAAATAGTAGTAAAGGCTTGCTTTGAGTCAAAATCAGATTATGCATGTAATGAATTGACTTGCTTTGAGTGCTTGGATTTGCATGTTTATCAATTCTTTCTTGAACTTAATGATTTCAAAAAGGATTTTTAACGCAGTTGCTTTGATTGTGTGATGTCGACTTTTCAAAATAAATTGTCTTGGTGCTTTGCTAATTCAATAGGCTTAAGAAAGAAAATTAAAAGGGATATTGGTTGCTTTGATCTTTGTGTCTTGGTTGATATTATTCAACGGTAATTAAGAAAGATTAAGGGATGCATGTAATAAATTGATCTTGAATTGTGGTCGATGAATTGTTACCAAAAGTTTATGTTCATGATTCCATTCATCTTCAACTTTTTGTTTTATTTTTTTTTTCTAAAATTTTCATTACAAAAACCCCCAAAACCTTTCTTTGATTTCGTGATATGTGTTCTTATATATAAATTTGTGTTTTTAGTTTTTCGTACTTGTAAATATTTCAAATATAATCTGAAAATACCTTAAAAGAATTCGTGAACTTTATTTAGTTTTTAGCTTTTTAGTTTAAGTTCTTGTGTGTTTTTCTAGTTAGTTTTGTGTTAGAATTAGTTTTTATTAAATTTTGTGTTTGTGCTATATTTATTTGGGTTTACTTATATATTCCTGTTCTTTGTTTTATTTTTGTAAATAATACTTTATATTTATACATAATTCTTTATTTGTTTATGCAATTACAGGTGTACCCTCAATCCCCGGCTAGAACGATCCCTATTTACCATATACTAACGATGACATTTTACAGGGTTAAATTGCGCTCTTACTCATAGCGTGTCATTGGGCCTTCATCGTTTTGTTTTGAAAGGTAAGGGGTTTGTTTATTTCTTACTTTGAGTGGGAAAGATCACAAAGAATAGAGAAACTTGTTGAGCCCATGAGGCGTTATTTTTATTCCTCAGGCTTCTACTTTTCTTTGTTTGGGCTTAATCCTAGAAGGTGCGTGTACTATGAGATTGCTAGTTTAGTTTGCTCTGTTTATGGGTGATTTGTAGTAGTTTCTACGAAATGATTCTTTCTGTCGCCTTATAGGAAGCTGCATAATGGATGACCTCTTCTACTAAAAAAAAAAAAAAAAAATTCTTCCTTATTTATTTTGATGTAATTACACGGTGTCAATTGATTCCCAAAGCTCTCCATCCGTTTATTTTGGTAGTATTGTGCAGTGTTTTCTATCTCATATTGTTGTATAACGAAAATGTTCACCTGGTCAGTTATTGACCAAGAAAATAATGCTCAAGGGCAGAGAGAATTATTATTAAGTTGAGGTGTTTTGTTTTCCACCATTGGATGTAAATCTAAGGGTTATTGAGCATAAATTCTTTGGTCAGCAACTGACCAGGTGAACACCACAGTATTATATAACTAACATATTAAGATTTTTTAGCTTTCTATTGTAATTAAATAACTGGACATTAATATTCAAATTATAAAAAATATAATACATATGTCATATTTATAAGATTGAACAATAATACACAAATGTTAAAAGTTTCTACAAAGAAACTTCAACGATAATGGTTAAAGTGATAACACTACAACAATTTTCCCCATTACACACTGATTTGAATCAGTCCCCATTGTCTCAATACACACTGACTTGATGCATATGCTCTCGCAAGCGTACGAATCGTTGTCAAGTAAGGGAAATATTAAAACCTTGATTATCGTACCTCGGGGATTAAGTGTTGGACCTAACCGAGGTAATTGGCGCTAGAGTGACTCAAAAGCATACAATGAAAAATAAAATAAAGTAAAATAATATTCACAAGGCACCAAGCCTCGGCAATGCTAGGCTTAGGTCACACTAAGCCTAATCAAAGCCACTAACTTGTAGCCCAAATGAGTTATGCACAATGGAAGGTAGAATTTTGTTTGGGAGTTTTGAATTGGGAATTAACTAAATTAAATCCAAATGAAAATAAAAGCAAATAGCTAATTATCAAGCAAGAAATTAAAATTCGGATTTCAAATTAATGGGAACATGGGAGTGTCGGGTGATTCACACTAACTCTCTTGCAAATATCGATACCAATTTCACAAATGCATGCATTTCCTATATGTGTTAAGTCCCGTATCTAGTACCGGTCAAGGCTACTAAACCAATTAT
>BDJD01000642.1:13477-70362 GCA_002564525.1 Rosa multiflora
GGTGGCGGTGGGGTCTCTCCATATGTGATGAATTCTGCTTGGGCATGAATGACCGCCTCACTCATGAGGTGGTCGTATACCGCATTTGGATGATTGTAGTTGAGGTGATAGAGAAATGGCCCTTTGAGGAGTCCCTGCTTAAAAGCCGCCGAAGCCATTGTTTTATCGAGATCACGACATTGAGATGCTGCCGCTCGCCACCTTGTGACGAACGCTTTCAGTGTTTCCTCCGTGCCCTGCTTGACGTTGAACAATTGGCTTGTGTTATGGTGCCCGGCAGACAGTAGGATGAACCGGGAAAGGAAAGCGTGCGATAACTCCTGGAATGAGTCAATGGATCCCGGCGGGCATCCGAAGAACCAATTCATTGCCTCATTGTCCAGCGTTTCACTGAACAAGTGGCACAGGGTGGCGTAATCGAATCCCTTGTTGTTGGTGACTTTCTTGAAGGTGTCCATATGGACGAAGGGATCAGTCTTACCGCTGTAATGCGACATTTTTAGGGTCTTCGCAAACGCCGGTCTCACGGCCAGCAAAATTGCAGTGGTGAATGGTCTTGGCCTGGACGCGAAAAGTGGATTTGAAGACGGCGCTGGGGTTCCTGATTCCGCCCGGATCAACCTTTGCTCCAACTGTTGCATCATTTCCAGTATTTGAGCGGTTGCGTCACCGGCGAGGTCCAACCTGGTACTCCGCTGGACTGATCCTCGTCTGGGGGCGGGTGGGTTTCCCTCTGTTCTTGCCCGAGGTCTCGAGCGGTGGGTGTGCAGTGATGACTCTGCCTCCTGTTCCAGCATCTGCTGGGGTACATGGGGTGGTCCCATTCCCGCTAGCTCTGGTGGGTGCAGCGGGACCTGCATATGCACAACTGGTGCTGGTATCAATGCTCTTGTGCCGGGTCAGCTGTGCCGGGTGCTTCGCGACTGCTCACTTCGTGCCGGGTTGGTGGTTGCCTCCAGCATTTTCTTTAGCTCCTCAAAGCGGGACACGAGCGTGGCCACTTGCTGTTGGGCCTCGGCCTTCTCCTTGCGTTCTTGTTCACGTTCTCTGTTTGCCTTGTGAAGATCCGCCAGTGCCAGTTCATACAGAGAGGCAAGGTCTTGGCCTGGCGGGCGGCTGCTACTTGGATTTGCCTCACCGCCGGGGTTGACCGGGGTGGTGAATAATGCGCGGTTGATGCCTACCGCTGGGTTGGTGGGTTGGGGAATGGCGGACTGGTCTGCCTGCTCGTCAGCGTCTTCCCCACTACCGCTAGTCATGGTGATTGTGGCGGGATGTCTTTTGTTCAAGGCTTCCCACAGACGGCGCCAATGTTAATGCTCAGATCCGACGGTGACCGGATCCTTGTTTAACGCAGGTCCGGTGGGCGGACCGCTACTACGAAGATTGGATGACTTCCGCTTGCTGTAACACGAGAGACAGGGCGTCAGAGGGAGACCGCGCGGGGCGGTCTTCACTTCTCCGATGCCTAAGTCAGTCACTGTATATGGGCAGCATAATAATAAATGAGTAGTAATTGCATAATTAATGAGGAGAGAGGAGAGAACCTTTTATAGGTGAGGAAGAGGTTGATCTTCTCCTTGTTTCCGATGTGGGATTGCTGTGCTTCGATTCCCAGCGTCTGGAGCTTCTGATGCTGTTTTGACGCGGCGCGTGGCGGCGCGTCGGTGGTGATCTGAGGGCGGTCCGGGGTTCGAACGGTAGCCCGCCTGGCCGTACTTCCATGGGTTACCTCCTTGGTGGGAGTCGGTACCTCTGGCGGTACCATGAGGGTGGCTCATTATAGCTAATTATGCTCGTTCTGGCACATGTAGGTACAGAAACCTAACTCCAACAAACACTCATAATCCTCCAATAAATCCATAAACCACAATGCACACAGTTTAATGCACAAAATTCAAATGGTTTAAATTGAGCAAGCAAAAAGAAAGAAGAGAGATGGTGAAGTTTAGATACCGTGTTTAGGATCATTGGGGAGCGATGTTAAGAAGGGCGATGCTGGGGTCGATAGGAAGGGAGAGTTTCTCCCACTCAGAGAGGGCAGGCTCCTAACTTGGTCAGTTGTGTAGAACTCAGCAATGGCACCGTTAGGGTAAAAGACAGCGTCGCCGTCTCAGAGACGAAGTGTCAGCGACTGAGTGAGGAAGAAGAAGAAGAAGCCCTAGGAATGAAGTGAGGAAGAGAGGTTAGGCAATGACGTTGAGATGTGGAGACAAAGAGAAAGGTTAGAGAGGATTTGAGGAGAATCATTGGTTTGGAGAAATCTGAAGTGAGGAGTTGCAGAGTTGTCATCTTCCTTCCTCTCTCTTTGTTCTTAATCTCTTTCCTGATTCGGAGCCCTTTCTGGTATAGGTCTACTTGACCGAGTCGAATTGATGAAATCTCAGCTACTCATTTTCTCCAGAAATAAATATGGGCCTGATAAGTTTGGGCAATTGGAGGATAAGAGCTTTGGTGTTTTGGTGAATAACTTTTGTGAATTAGAGTCAAAATACGCTACTTATACCAAGAATGAATTGGGGAAAAAGGCGTGGGAGATTGGCCAAGTTTTTCTATGCAACTGTATTTAGGGAGAAATGTTGTGTAATAAAGAATCAGATTGAAATATGGGTTAGAAGAGAGGTAAGGACAATTTTGTAATTTTTCTTTCTATGTGGGGCCCACAAGAGCTGAGTTGTCATGCCACGTTAGCAAGTTAACGGCTCATTTGATGGACGATGGATGGAATGGTCTATTAGACGAGAAATGATAGTGCATGGGTATTTTTGATGAAATTGGAAGTCCGGAAACTGAATTGATTTTGGATCCAAACTACAGGGTAGTAACTAGTATTTAGCCCAATTATTCTTACTTTGTCTAGTTAGTCTGTTCTCATTCCTAATCTCCCAATCAATATAAAGATACAATATAGATCACTTGATGTTTATAGTTAATTCTCATCAATTTTTTTTTCGCCCATTAACATAAATCATAACAATATATTGGTCATTGCCTTGATCTATAATCAATCAATTGAAATTCAATTATTTAAGTTTCCTTTGAACTGTAATATAAGTTCAAAGTGATGAGAATAATTAAGAAGACAAAATCCAGTATTTCGTAGCAACACTATTCAAGGTTTTAGGGGTCGACCATAATATTTCGGTTGTAGGGTTCATAAATCATTTTTATTGCTAATAGGGTTAAGTATCACAATTGAAAAACAAAACAAAAAATCACATTCAACCATATAATGAACATATTGGGTATAAAAAAACATTGATATCACAAAAAATTAGACAAAAGACACAAAAAAAAAAAGGGTCCTTGACCAAAAGCACAAAATTGAGCAAAAATTATCCCACTTAACCTAGCAACAGAATTTTATTCCCACCTACCCAAATTAATACCAAATGACCATTTTGCCCTAAACTCAATTAAACAATTACTTCAACTGCCACTCACTCTCTCTCTCTCCAGACGTCGGCGATAACTCAAAACCTACACCTCCGAGCCCGGGTTGCTCCACGACTGAGGGTACCAGAATGGCCTGAAAATTACTGGATAACCTGGAGGTGATTCTCAAGTCGCTGACGGCCTCTCCGACGACTCTCCCAGCCTCTACTCCGATTGTTTTGCAGAACCACCAACCTCTCCGATCGTTTTGCAGAACCACCAGTAGTCGTTGCTGCTCCTATCAACCTCGTCGACGTCGCAGAACCACCAACTGCCAACGTTTTTCATAACCCAATCTGGCGGAGTACCTTAACTCAGGCCTCGTATCTTTTTTCGACACACCTCAATCTCTCTCCTCTCTCTCTGTCCTCGCCGTCGCACCAGGCTATAGAATCAACGGTACAGACATCATCCACGACCCCAGCCTCGCCGGAAGACTACTTCCGCTCCCGGGTCTGCAACCGCAAAGAAGGGAGAAGAGGACTTGGGGCCTAGATCATTTTCTGGGTGCCCAAATAGGATTTTTTTTTTTTTTTTTTAAGTAATAGGGCAGAAGGAAAGGGGAAAAAAATTGAATCTCTATTGGGGGCAATAGACGTTTTGAATTGATATAATCTCTTCATTTTTTCTTAAATCAAAGTTTTATTTGTCTAATTTTGGAAAGATTAGTTCTCATTCCAGCGACCGAAAGTTCTATTGGAGAGCAATAGACGTCTATTGGGAGGCAATAAAGGTTTATTGCTCCTCAATTGGGGGGCAATATTAGGGGGCAATAGAGGTCTATTGTCCCTCCAATTAGAGGGCAATAGATATCTATTGGGGGCAATAAACGTTTCCGGTGAGGTTTTGGGGAAAGTCCGATGGCGGCCGCCGGTGACTGGATTTCAGTGGCTAGTGACGACAAAAGTTGACTGGATTCCGACGACCGGTGAAGTCTCCTATGGTTTCTCTCTCTTTCTCTCTCTAAGTAACAAATGAGTGAGGGTAAAATAGTAAAAATAAAAAATAAAAAACAAAAAATAAAACTTACTAGGGTATTAGGGAAGACTTCCTATGGGGTAAGTGGGAAAAAAATCCCTAGAAATAGGATAAATGGACAAAAACCAAAAAAAAAAAAAAGACAGAGAGATGATGGAGAACCAACCTCTTGGCGTGCAGAGAGAATAATTTTGATAGACCTTTTCAAATCTTTGGTATGGTTGCTGGAAAATTATTGGAGTTTGATATGTATATTTAACGCTATAAAGTATATAATTATTCATGATTTTCTAATTCCATAGATATGAATAATATTTTGAATACCTCTATACTTTAATTCATTAAGTTCTCATTGAATACACCAAGACTTTGACGAAATTCATGAATTCTTTTTAAACTGATTGAATACCCCAAAACTTTCATGGACTGCTAAAAGTTTATATTGAATACACCTAAACTTTTGAAATCTATGGAATTTTTAAAAAATTCCACTAATTCTATATACAATACAAAATAAATAACTACATCCAATACATTTTAAGAAAAAAGATGAAAACCTTAGCCGTCCCAGCAACACTTTCCTCGCGCTAACATTAGCGTTGTCTTCTTGTGGCAGCGACGAAAAGAGCAGCTCTAGCTTACTTCCAACCCCAGGGCACGTCCGTCTGGGCCTTTTCTTGTCCTTTAATCCATCCAATTGGGTACCTTCTCATCCTCATCTCTCAAGCTCTGCCATTGATGTTCCTGGCGGTGGTGGTGACGCAGTTTGATACCAATCTGTCATGCCCCGATTTTCAAGCACAAATAATAAATCAAATAAAAAAATCAAATACACAGGGCGTGATGATTCGAATATCGACACTAAATACCAGGATTTAAAAAAAAAAAAAAAACAAGTGTACTACTAAGTTCCGAACTCACAATGTCAATATAGACTCGTTCTTTAGAGTCATATATTACATGACATTACATAAGTTGTCGAATTAAATTACGTTAACAAAATAATGAGTAAATGCTCCCTCAGAGCTTGCTACAAACGAAAGTTTGAAAAAGGTCAAACCAACAAAATTAGCTTCCAAAGACATACAGTTGCGACAACAACACTCTTACGTCAGCTACGACTACTCTAACCTATAAGATCAACCCCTACACGATTGAATAGTGCACCGGGTTGCAACAACAAACCCAGTAAGCTTTTGACAGCTCGTATGAATAAACTCGAACCACAATAGTAGACCAGAATAATAAAGTTAACCAATTCAAATAATATAGTAAACCCTTCATATGATTTAGTTCAGGTGATCACATGAAGATAAAACAATATAAAGAAATAGTAATCCTTGCAGATACTTAGTTCAGGAGATTACATGAAGATAAAACAATATAAAGAAATAGTAATCCCTGCATATACTTAGTTCAGGAGATTACTTTAAAATCAAACAATAGGAATCATAGTAATCCCTGCATATAATTTAGTTCAGGAGATTATGAAAGAAAACAAACAATTCAATACTAGAAATCAATACACATTTATAACTCTAATCACCACAACATTAATCACTCAACAACAATCCAATTCATTTACACAAAATCAACCACATCATTTACACAAAATCAACACAGATCACCATACTAGTTATCACATAATATTGCCTCCTTATCTCCAACAACCTCAAAACAATAGCAAAACCAATTCCAAAATAATATGTTCTCATCTCAAAACCATTATCGAAATCTTATACATTTCAATCAAAGCTCAAACCGACAAAAACCACTTTCTTTCACATTCCATTTATTTTCCTCAACATCACATCGCATAACAAAAGTGAACAAAGTCAAACAGAACAAAGACAAAGAGAAAGTTTGGGAATTTCTGATGTATTGATCTTCTCCAAAGATGGAGTACATATACAAATTATACACATTCCTAATAGGAAACTAATTACACTGTGATATTCTCTCCTTAACTACATGATATCCTCCTTAACTATACAATCCTAATTATACTACAATTCCTACAATTATGGAGAGTGACTCACTCCAACACTCCCCCTCAAGTTGGAGCATACAGATCACGGATGCGCAATTTATCAAGTGAGTCACAAAACGCGTTGCTAGAAACTGCCTTTGTAAGAATGTCCACCAACTGCTCCTCAGTAGGTACAAAAGGAAAAGAGATGATTTGTTGATCCAGCTTCTCTTTGATGAAGTGTCTATCAACCTCCACATGTTTTGTGCGATCATATTGGACAGGATTATGAGCAATTTCAACTGCAGCTTTGTTATCACAGAATAACGGCTTGGCTTTCTTCTGCTTGAACCCCAAATCCCTCAACAAGTGCCTTAACCACAACATCTCACAAACTCCACGAGCCATTCCTCTATATTCTGCTTCAGCACTAGAACGAGCCACCACCTTTTGTTTCTTACTCTTCCAAGTAACTAAATTCCCACCTAAAAATGTAAAGTATCCAGAAGTGAACCGTAGATCAGTTATACAACCTGCCCAGTCTGCATATGTATATCCCAAAACATCCAAATGTCTATGCTTAGAAAACACTAACCCCCTTCCAGGAGCAGACTTCAAGTACCTCAAGATCCGAACTACAGCTTCCATATGAGCCTTACTAGGATTATGCATGAATTGACTCACAACACTAACTGCATAAGCTAAGTCTGGTCTAGTGTGTGATAAATAAATTAATCTTCCAACTAACCTCTGATATCTTGCCTTATTCGTGGGTACTTGATCTGGATTCTCAGCTAACCGATGGTTTTGCTCAATGGGTGTGTCAGCTGGTTGGCAATCAAGCATACCTGTCTCTGCTAATAAGTCAAGGACATACTTTCTCTGGCTTAACATAATACAATCTTTTCCTCTAACAACTTCAATTCCCAAGAAATATTTCAAACTCCCTAAGTCTTTCATTTCAAATTCTGCTGACAATGCACTTTGCAACTTCTTAATCTCCTCAAGATCATTACATGTCACCACCGTGTCATCCACATAAATAATTAGAGTTGTAACTTTACCCTTCTGATGCTTAAGGAATAGGGTATGATCTGAATTGCTCTGCCTGTACCCAATCCTCCTCATGAATGTTGTGAATCGACCAAACCAAGCTCTTGGAGATTGTTTGAGGCCATACAGGGACATCCTTAAATGACACACCACCTTGACTCCAGTGGAAGTACCATATCTCGGAGACAAGTTCATGTATACTTCTTCATTCAAATCACCATGCAAGAAGGCATTTTTAACATCAAATTGTTACAGAGACCAATCAAGATTAGCAGCTAGAGACAGAAGTACCCGGATTGTATTGATCTTTGCTACTGGTGCAAAAGTCTCATCATAGTCCACACCATACTTCTGGGCATAACCCTTCGCTACTAGCCTTGCCTTATACCTGTCCACCGAACCATCTGAATTGTGCTTCACTGTATACACCCATCGGCACCCAACTGTTTTCTTTCCAGGAGGTAGTGATACTAACTCCCACGTTTGATTTCTTTCAAGTGCATCCATCTCTACAGCAATTGTTTTTGCCCACTTCTCGTCCTTCATTGCATCCTGCACTTTACTAGGAAGTGACACAGAAGATAATTGATTCATAAATGCTACATAAGGTTTAGACAAGCTATGAGTAGAAACATAATTAGCTACAAGATATTGGGTTTTAGAACACAAACTTGGTTCATATTTCTTTGCAGGCTAGCCACGGTTGGACTGTTCTGGTAAGACTCGTGTTGGAACATCTGTAGAATCAGTTAAAGGAGTAACATTATCAAACAAAGGTGGGTTATGGGACAAAGTCAAACTACTACGTACCTCAGATGAAGATTGAACAGGGGAGACCATGGATGGAGAGGGAGAGACTGACTTATTAGGAGCTTCTTCTTGAAGGGTAGACGATTCGGGCAATTGTCTTTCCTGTTTCGGAATTCACAATGCTCTATTCGGCAGTTGCATGGCGAAGAGTAGACGATTCAGTAATTTCCTTTTCTGTTTCGGAACTTGTAATGCTCTGTTCGGCAGTTGCATGGCGAAGGCTAGATGATTCAACAATTTCTTTTTCCATTTCGGAACTCGCAATGCTCTGTTCGGCAATTACCTTTTCTATTTCTACAGGTGTGCCGTTGGTTTCTGGGCATTAGACTCTTCCTCTTCACTAACTGATCGATCATTTGAGATAAAGCGATCGATCGTTGGCCTTGTTTGGCACTGTCCTTCATAAAAAACACCCTGCTCCCCCTTACTATGAGTCGTAGAAGGAGGAAAATAACATGTATCCTCACTGAATGTTACATCCATGGTGACATAAAATCTTTGAGAGGGAGGATGATAACACTTGTATCCTTTCTGCTGAGTCCCATATCCGACAAAGACACACTTGAGAGCCCTTGCATCTAACTTAGAACATTGGCTCTTATAGAGATGGACATAGGTTACACAACCAAAGACACGAGCAAGAAGGGTATTAAGAGATAGGATAGAGATATAACTAGACAATACCTCGAATGGAATACGAACTTGAAGATAGGAAGATGGGAGACGATTAATAAGATGGGAGGCACACAACACTGCCTCTCCCAAAAGGTATTTAGTCATATTGGCACTAAGGAGAAGGGCGCGACCCATGTCTAACAAATGATGATTCTTCCGCTCAGAGACCCCATTTTGTTCTGGTGTTTTTGGGCAAGTGGTTTGGTGAACAATTCCATGAGATTGGAAGTAATCACGAAATGAATGATTAACAAACTCCCCCTCATTATCAGACCGAAAAACCTTAATACAAGCATCATATTGGGTACAAACAAGATTATGGAAGGCTGTAAAGGCAGAGAAAACTGCATCTTTTGACTTAAGCAAAATAACCCAAGTTAATCTGGTGAAGTCATCAATGAATAAAACAAAATAATGCATTCCTGAAAGAGTTGAATTTTTGGAAGGTTCCCATAAATCGGAATGAATTAATTCAAAAGGCATTGTACTAGACTGAAAGTTAGAAGGATAACTAGACCTATGACTCTTGGCTAAAGAACAGGTTTCGCAATGTAGACTAGAATCACTTATTCCCAAAAAAAGGGAAGGCATGGACTTCTTCATGACACCAAAGGATGGGTGGCCCAAACGGCGGTGCCACAAGCACAATTCCTTCATCCGATCAGAACTCAATGTCAGGGAAACAGGACCTTGTGGACTTAATGGTGCTTGTGTCGGTCCTCCGTACATGCAATCCAAGTGAAAACAGTCTCTCCCTCATATATCCCTTACCAATTATCACCCGAGTACACAGATCCTGAAAGATAACATACATAGGATAAAAGGTGACAGAGCATTTGTTTTGTGTGTTTAATTGAGACACAGACAAAAGATGATGAGATAAAAAGGGTACATATAGGACATTATAAAGAGTAATGGACGGTGTAACCTGGACTAACTCAATTCCTAAGACCGGAAAGGACTCACCATTGTCATTAGAGACATGTGTTATGGATGGGGAGGACAACGTGACGAAGAAAGACTTATCATAGGTCATATGATTAGACGCACCAGAATTAATTATCCATGTATTACTACCAGTAAAGCCAGAAACATTTACAGCGACTCCAATTTTACCTCGATTCTCCTGAGTTAGGGAAACATTACCCTTAGTTTGATCTTGACCCTCCACATCATAGAAATCAGGTTCTTGCTCCTGCACTAGTTGGATTGCTGCCTTGCTTTTATGACCATTGTTACTTCTTTTCCAACCAAAGTTATTGGAGCTGAGTCTTAGCAACTTGGGGCATTGACTCTTGTAGTGGCCAACAGTCTTACAATAGTTGCAAGTCACCTGACTGTTGAACAACGAACTAAGGGACAAATCTGCCATTTTTCTTCTTCAAGCAGCAACACAAACCACAAAATTTGACATGGCTAAGGAAGGAGAGGCTGACGGCAAGGTATTGCAAACTTTAGGATTTTAGGGCAAAAGGAACAGAGAATGAAGACAAAGGAAAAACTCTTAAAGAGAACAAAGACAAATTTGCAGCTGAAACAAACGAATAGAGTCCAGACGGATCTCTGCTTTGATACCAAGTCAAACAGAACAAAGACAAAGAGAAAGTTTGGCAATTTCTGATGTATTGATCTTCTCCAAAGATGAAGTACATATACAAAGTAAACACATTCCTAATAGGAAACTAATTACACCGTGATATTCTCCCCTTAACTATGTGATATCCTCCTTAACTATACAATCCTAATTATACTACTATTCCTACAATTATGGAGAGTGACTCACGCCAACAAACAACACGCCGAATTCCACCAAGATATATATTTTTCACATAAATACACACACACACACACACACACACACGTAGTCATATATCCACTCAGGGATGCCACTAATACCAACTATAGTTTTACAAATTATACTTTTCGAAAGTCATTTTACATCAAAACATTGTTTTAACTTACCCATGAACTGTTGTTGATTAAGTTCATATATTTTAAAACAAATAATTTGTTTCGATAAATATGATTATTCATGCTAATAATTAAATCTAATAAATTAAAACATAACTAATTTATCAACTGAAACACCGTGAGATTTACTCACCTCTAATTCCAGCTGCGTCTTTTCTAACAGCCAAGATCACACAATCACAAAATTTTCGCCCAATACAATTCCGTCAAGCACCTAATCACATACGGTCTCAACTTAGCACACGAATCACAAAACATAATTATTCGACGATCCAAGAGTCAGTTCCTCATCCGAGACCATCCAACATCTTCGGAACACTTCTACGATCAAAACAATCAAAACCACAAGTCGATCGGACTGCCTAATCCTCACTAATCGAAAACCGAAACGAATTGAAGCCATAAAAACTCTAACTTAATCATGCAATCTCCAAAAGTTACGTGTTGTATATCGAAATATTCGTATCGATAAGTAGATCGAAATCAGAAACAGAAACTGTCCCTGGGGTGACCGGAAGCAACCGCCAAGCGTCACCGTCAACCTCTGAATTGAACGGCGAGACCTATGCCAAACTCTTCCTCTCAAGATTCACAACAACTTTCACAACTAGCACCAAGCCTAAATCAAAGCAGAGAATCCGGAAAATACCTCGACAGTGGCTAGATTGGATAATTGCCCAATTTTTCAATTTGGCTTGGTTCTCCTTCCACGCTTCGATTCTATTAATTCCACTTGGTGAGCATGATCAACATCTTCAAAGGGTTCCAAAATGACCGGTGGTTCGACCTGTGGTGGCCAGAGGATGGAGAAACCGGCGTTGACCTAAAACTGAGTTAGGATCGGGTTCTCCTTGCTGCGCCATGTAGCGGCGGAGATAGTTTGCAAAACCACCATAGACAAGCGGAGGAGGAAGAGGTGAAGCTAATGCAATTGCTGGCACATCCAATGGTGGTTGGACGGCGAAGATATGGCCGGAAGAAGGATTAAGGCGATTTCAGGTCGAGGGGAGAGAGAGAAGGGCTGGATTTCCAATTTTGGAAATTCTGTCATTCTTTGCAATTTTCAGAAATTTTCGTCCTTTATACAAAAATGAAAGCTTTTTCTGAAACCCATAACTTCTTCATATGAACTCCGATTTTTGAGTTCCGGATATGCACGAACTCTTATCGACGCACTCTACAACTTACGCGAATGAAGTTTTCAAGAATCCTAATGTATAAAAAGCCAACCTTCAAACCACGAAATCCTACTAACGAACACTTTATTAATTCCAGGAAATTTTAAGAAACAAATAACGAATTTCTGGAGTATTACAACAGGAGACCTCACAATAACCTCTCTCTATGAATTCAATGGGATCCATGCCGTTGATTGAGATGTGGACTGGAAGTAGTGTTGTGCGAACAGGCAGCGTAGAGGCTATAGATCCTCACCATGCTATTCTCGTGCAACTGGCAGAAGTGATGTTGGGCAGGGCTTGGTCGACGCTGCAGATGATGTCAGAGTTGACGGTGACATGCCAATGGAATTGGGTGTCCAGATTAGTATGGCTGGGCTGTGTTTGGGCTCAAATCTGAGCTTTGTTCATGGTGATTCTGACGATGATTGTCCGGTAGTGTTCACAGGTAGCTGGGCTGGTCTTTGGCGGTGGTCCAAGTAGCCGTGCTATTAGTGAGGTGATTCCCAGTGACGGAGATGTCGAGGTCTGTGGTAGAGGTGTTATTGCCTCAGTGAATTGGGTTTGTATCCAAATTAGCTGGGGCAAACTATTAGGCCTTTGCTTAAGGCTCTTGGAAATGGGCTCATCAATGCTGCTATGGGCCAAAAAATGAAGATGTAAGCAAAGCGTGATGGGCTTGAGCTCTTCAATAAGGCATCTAAGTCAATTCAGATCGTCAAGGGATTGGGCAGTTGTGGGGCCCAGTTCACCCTGCTATTCGGCCCAATCTCTCTATGTAATGGTCATCCTGGCATGCGTTTAATGAAATCTACATTTACTATAAAAAAAAAACATAATATTATTAATTGTAGCAAATTTACATTATAAACTACTGTTCAGAGACATGATATAAAGAGCTATGTCGACCTAAATAATTATACATATTTTCTCAAAATCCAGAAACTTGTAACCAAAAAAAAAAAACTCAATACTATTTGGTCTAGTGGCATAAGTTTCCCTACGTAAATAGGAGGTTATGAGTTGTTTTTGACGAAAAATTCCGCAAATGATTTTGACTCACCAATAAATGCGGACTAGAGTGGAAGCTGACCAGAAAAGATCAAGAAGCCTCATTTGAGTGTTAACTCAGAAGTTTAACCGTAAGCTAGAAGATGAGGGGGGTACCTGCAGAAAATCCTTTGATGCCTAAGTCAGTATATTTTTTAGTCGACTGAAGTAGAATAAGTAGGAAATAGATCCCATATCTAGTCGTCTTAGCCCTATTTATAGGTGTGCTATGGCTTGAGCCGCAAGTAATTAAACTTGCCTGGCAAGTTGCAGGTGACTTGGGCAGCAAGTCACTATTGATACCGTACTCATCCCTATAATTATTATCAAGCTTTATGACTATCATCATTGCCCTACTTTATATCTGTAATGATTACTACACTCATTGCTGTAATTATTGTCGCACTTTACGATCGTCATCATGTCACATTTACGATCATAATTATCACCATATTCATGGTTGTAATTGTTCTCATATTCATGGCAGAGTTAATTGTCATGATTGCGGGTTAAATATGTTGACCACCTCCATATGAGTTTAACCTTCGAAAGATTAGTTGTTGTACTTCTCAACTATTGATGTAATAAAAAATAAAAAAATAAAAACAAGTACAAAAAAGTGAAAGCAGTATCCTAATCCAACTCTGACATATTTGAACCACACCCTTCAATTTCAAATGATTAAGTCGATGTTGTTGTCGACATAGTTGGGATCTAAATTGTGTTGTGCTTCTTCGGATAAATAACAGCTCGAATCATATAGGTAGCTTTTGGAATCAATTAGAGTCCAGTCTTCTTCATGCACTTGATTCAAATGACTCCAACGAATTCTTCTGTACTTTTGGTGTTCTTCCTCGTTCATGATTGAATATGCATAAGCGAACCCCTGAGGTGAATTTGTGGTGCGAACCCCCCTGAAAGGCTTGTCATCCCTCTCAATTGGTTGGAACTTTTTGGAATTGAGGTTTCAGGCTAATGAGCTTAAGCAGTATCTAGTTGGTATGGCCTTGAGGCCTTCTATGGACATAAAGTGAAGCATTGCTGATATAGGAGCTTGAATTTTTCACTTTTCCATGAGTAATGGAGTCATGTGTACTGTGTATTATAAAAAATAGGTATGGAGATTCACTTGTGATACAAAATAGGCATAACTAATTTTCATCTCTGAAAGACACCATTAATTTACTTCATTACTTCATTCCAAAAAAATAAATAAAGACACCACTTACAATCGAATTATAACGGAAACGGGAACGACGTAGTTTTAAACCCGGCGTGAAATAAGTGATGAAAGTATGAAAGATGGTGCTGATAAAATTTTGCTATCAGTCTCCCTCTCCAAACCCTAACAATGGCCTCCATTGCGATCTCGATGACAGTTTATTCTGATTCATCTGAATACAATACCACAACCTTATCGAAGCGGAATGGACGATCTCACTTTAGTAACGAAAAACAGAGATTTATGATCAAGGACCAATGACCAGGTAATTGCCTGTTTCAATTTGCGAACACCCAATTCTGCAGTCACCGGATTCCGGATGTGCGACCAACCCGAAACGGTGGTCGCAACAATCATTACTCATTACAAATTTGTGTTTGTGTGTGAGTGCAGGTGGGTGAAGTGGCAACTTATCAACCATGGAGGAGCTACACAAATCACAAATTATACAGATAATTGGGTCCCGCCAGGACTAGATAATTGGGTCACTTTAATTCATTTTAGTGTTTATAACTAGGAATCTTAGATGTGACATTGTTCTATATTAGTCTCCTTATCTTATTTTACATGGTTGTTCTACTCTTACATATTATACCTTGATCCTAATAAACATATATAGGGCGAAACAACAAATATCTGAAAGTTTAAAATCTCTGTTTGGATGTCTTCTTGTTTGAAATACAAATCACATTCCTTCCCGGCCGGGAGAGATTTTGCTCTGGCCAGCAACAACAACAAGAGGCCGAAAAGAGGACCTCCGCCAAACAATGCTCTTGACCATGACGTCCTTTCCGCAATCTTCTCTTTGCTTGACTGCTGCCAAGACCTGGTCAGTTGTTCCTTGGTTTGCAAAACCTGGAGGACCGCCATCGCCAAATGTAAGTGTTTCGAAGCGCTTTATTACAAGCAGTGGCAAATGGGTCTTGTGAGGGGTCTTTGTTTGGACTTTGGAGGAGATGGCCGGTGTGACTCATAGACTTGCATTGCTTCAAAGCCGTCGGATTAATGTTGATCACTGGAAGGGTCACTCTGCTAATATTGATCAATGCCGAAACAAGGATGGGTTGCTTCTCACTGGCAGCAGCAGGAAGAAGTTCATGCGTCTGTGGTCTCTGAAAGAAAGCCGTAAATGTGTGTATAAATTTCAAGGAGAATATCGAGTTCCAGTAGACTATGGCCCTTTGGTTGATTTTGACTTTGATGAGAGCAAGATTGTTGGCTTGGTCGGCTCAAAGAATAGTCGAATATGCATATGGAGGCGCAGTGGGATGACTAGGATATTAAACCCCTTTAAGTGCAAGGGTACCTTTCCGAAGGGTTTATGCATGAGCTACTGTGATCCAGAGGCTGTGGTTGGATGTGCTGACGGCACTGCTCGAGTGTTTGACATGTACAGTAGCCAATGTTCTCAAATTCTTAGACCCTGAGGTGCCAGTGACATGCCTAGGGTTGAGTGATGAAGGAAGTCGGTTGTCCATTCTTGCTGGTGGTGGTTCTTCTATCACAGTTTCCACTGTACTTTTACCTGATCATGAGTTTGCAGCAAAATTGCATATAGCAGGCGAGATAAAGACTTTGAGTTACAACCCTTGCGGCAATGATAGGACAGTGTTTGCTGGATCAAGCAATGGATATGTGTACGGTTGGGACCTGAGGACATGTAGACTTTTGTGGGAAACGAGAGTGAGTCGGGGTGCTGTGTGTTCAATGCAGCACCGGAGGAATGATGCATCAACTTTGGTTGTGGGTGGAATGGATGGTGTGCTTCATCTAGTGGATCAGAACACAGGGAAAGTGGTTACTAAAATTGTCTTGGACACCAGCTACTGTGTACTGCCAAGTTCTAAACCTGCTTCAAGTACAAGTGGTGGTTGTTATCAAAACATGGTAATTCAGAGATTGAGTGGAAAAAGGATTTCACCTGATGCCGACATTGTCAGCATTCCTGCACCTCCCATCACCTGCTTGGCAGTGGGGATGAAGAAGGTTATCACCACACACGATAGGGACTACATCAGAACCTGGAAATTTAACTAGTCCCTGCCGTGTTTTTTGTTAGATATGGCCAATTTCGACGCGCAGTATGTGAAACATTGCCTATGTATGTATGAGCTAACGGGGTCATATTTATTATCAAAGGCAGGAAGGCAGATCGAGACTTTTTTTTTTTTCATTGCATACTTAACAGCTGGTTCATCAAAACGTGGCTCTTTCAATGTCGGATCTGATTATCATAAGATTTATGAATCTGGGTCCCAACCATCTCTGTGATAACTCATTGTTCTCACATTATTGCTCCTGCAGTTTGGATGTTGATAACACTAATGCTCTCCCCAAGACAGTGCATTTTCTTTGGGTGGCTTTTTCACTCTGGACAATCTGGAAGGCAAGAAGTGAAGTTGTCTATGGACATCCGTCTCCTAAACCTGTTGGTAAAGCGCACAGAATTGGAGCAGCTGTTGCAGAGTTTCTTGGCAGTTCCTTAGTGGCTCCATATACAGGTGTCCCCCAAGCTGATATCGGTTCTGAAATTGGAGACTTGGTGTGCCCCAAACCCTGGTACAATTAAGATCAATTGTGATGGTGCTTGGGATGATAGCACAGGAATGGCAGGGACTGTAGTTATTGCTAGAGATCATCAGTATTTGGTAGTTGCAGGTAATACTTCCTCCTTATACTTGAATTCTGCATTGATGCCTGAAGCCTCTGCTGCTTTGGGGTTTGAAGCCAGCAAAGATTCATGATTTTCAAAATGTTATTATGGAGATTTCAAGTGTACTGTGTTATTTTGGTTCCTTTTCAAAGAATGTCTGAATCTACCCTCTCATCAAAGAAATCCGATGGTTTCAGAGTATGCTGAAGTGTTGTAGCTGGAATTTGATAAAGATGAGTTCTAATGCTTTGGCTGATTTGCTTGCCAGGCAAGCCGAAAGGAAGATGGTTCTTGGAAATTGGATAATGCACCCTCCATCTGATTTTCTCAAAGTTCTGAGGAGTAATGGATTGCCTGCACCTCCTTCTGGTGTGATTTAGTGGCATGCAGTTATTTCTTTTCTGTTTGTTGTTACTGTAGTTTTGGTTTTTCAGTTGTATGCTTCTCTCTGCTGCTTTTGCAATTTAATGAAACTTCGTTGTCCGAAAAAAAACAAAGCTGGTCCAACAATTTTCACTTTGCTTAGCTTTTCTTTTCCGGTATAAAAAAGAACGAATGATTATGCTAGTGAAGAATGAAGGGAGAGTACTTGGAAAAGCAGTATATTCTTATGCACTCAATGTCAGTAGTTTATCTATAGTTTGGTGATTGGGCGCCGCATGCCAACCCGAAACTAATGAAATTATATCACCACTTGTTGTAAAAAAATCATTTCCCATGGGCAATTATCATTCAAGAACACTTCTTCCATAGTCCAATTTGTAGTTACAACTTCTAGAAAATTGGGGGGGGGGGGGGAGGGTTGGGAAAGGAACTTTTCAGAGCAAATTTATACACCAGACCAAATTCAGAAACAGATGTTTTACAAAGCAAAGTGTGCGAGTAAATATGTTTTAACTCCAAGCAAAGGGGTAACTACTAGATCTATCCTGCAAGTTCTAATTTGAACTGATTGTCTTTTCATCACAAAGATCTCTTTTGATCATGACTACCACAACCCCAACAATAAAATACAACAACAACTCCTCCTAAGGCTTCACTTTATTCCACTACAGCATCAGGCCTTTAAAAAGCATGATTGTTATGATTGCACCCATTATGATTAACATCATTAACATCAGCAATTCATCTTTAATCACACTATATAAGAAGTACATAGTAATGAACATCACAAGACATTTTGCACAACTAAGTAACACTACAAATAGCAATGTTGAGGAGAGGTTCTATAACCATATCTATGTTGTCAGACTCCACTATGTTGGTTGGGTGGTGCCGGCCACGGAGGCGGATTAGAAGGCGGAGAGGTAGCACAATATGGCTCGGGAATAAGCGCCGACGGTTCTGCCTAGGCTCGCGTTCAGTGCTACAATGGGGGGCAATGGCTGGTCCTATTCGGATGGTAAGGAAAATCATTATGGAGATGGTACCTAATGGAAGGTGGATAGAAGCTTATAATTGGTCTTTGCCAATTTTACGTCCACAAATATTTCCCATGTGTTAATTGGCAACTGCAAATTATTTTGCCTTGTTTTTCATTTCAACTCAATACCTGTAAGGAGCTGCTGCAACCCTTTGATTGAAATGACAGATTTCTTGTTTATATTGGGTGATTTAAGAACTACAAATGTGGGAATTCACTTGTTCTGTTAACATGATTGCACATTTAGTATTTGAATTCCAATCTGGGGCTTGAATTTTTTCACCTGCAGCCATCTAGATTCAAACATCGGGCTCTTATTTTTTACTTAAAATCGAACATATGAACATCACGATCTCTGTGTTTATATGCATTGCACAAAATCCGACTACAGAAGTCATTTACATTGTGGATGCAGTACAATCAGAAGTTCAGATACAAGTTCAATACAACAGAAAGGATCACTACACTGCCTAGCCGCAAAAGATGGGGAAACATAGGAGATTACACAGTACCGACTGTAGCTTGACTGCAAAACAGCAACTTCATATCTGTCTTTCTACCTAACAAAATCATCAGCCATGTCCATACACATATGAAGCGTGGATGAAGAAAGTTTGAAGTTGATGCAAACAAAACTAGCTTTTCCCAAAGTATGAAAATAGTGTAGGTTGCTTATCTTGAGAAGTCTTCAGGTTGACCTTCTTCTTTGCTGGACTAGCACTAGAAATCTTATCAGCTTTATTAAGAACCGGTTTAGAATCAGTTAAGAACTCTTCATAGTCCCGCTTCGTCTGCCCCTTAGATGCCTCCTCTTGAGAGAATGTAGAGACACTACTTTTTGAATCTTCTTCACATTTAACAGTCAAGGATGGTTGCACCCTGTCCTCTGTGTATTCAGGTTCTTTTTTTATGCTTTCTGGAAAATCAGTCTTCACAGATGAGTCATGAGAACTTGTATCATTTGGCTTTAGCTCTTCTTTTTTGGTTCCCTTTGTTGAGAAAAATTTTGTGATTGAGTTAGTGCCCTCTGTCTTCAACTGTATCTGCATAAAATGATGCAATCATTAAGTAGCGGTATTCTTTTAGTATTAAAACAAGAATATGACACATTACTTCCCTCCTCAACCCCACCCTACCAAAGAAGGTAACTCTAATACCCTCCCAAACCCGAATGAAGACAGGATTCAATTCCAGATCTCTGAATTGACAACCAAGAGACTTTACCAAACCATGAAAACTCGATGTATTAAGGAAATCTTACCCTACAGAAAGCAGAGTCACTGTTTTGTATACCAAGCAATGCATCATGATGCGAGGGAAAAGGTACCAAAAGCCAGTCTTTAACAACTTTAAGTACAGAACAATTTCCTTTATAAGAAATTTTTCAATGAAACCATCTTAACAACTTGATCTCATCATGGAAACTTCCTAAAGGAGAACCACCTTAAGGAAAAGCACGGGTGAAAAATCATTTCTCACATTCAAGTCTGCAAGTCAAAATTTCACCTTTACTCTGACTAGGAGATCCAGGTTAAAATTATTGGGTTTAAATTCTTCCCGTTACCAAATGATGCACATCATGTGTAAAAGAAAACACAGTAACTGTCGCACCTCATTGCTGCACTCTGGCCCATTAAAAGACACCTTACCCATTGCTGGTGTTACTGGGTACCATACCTGGTGATTAAAGGAATTAGCATCCAAGAAATAGTAGTATCTGTCTCTCCTTTTAGAAGTTCAAGAATTACTTACCAAATCAGACCCTTCATATGGTTTAAGTAACTTGTCAAAATTGGAAGATGAAGAATCATTAAGCCATGTATCAATAGATTCCTTGTCACCCAAAATAACTGGCATCCGGTCTATAGTGAAAAAAAAAATTAATAAACATGTTAAAGAGTATAAGGTGAGAATGGAGGGAAGGATAACATTTCACACTCTTAGCAAGGACTAAACATATAACATGTCAAGCAACTGAAACTAGAAAATGTACTGGTAGTAACATCTGCCAGTAACCTTACATATAAAATAAAAATTGAGCAAGTAATGAAGAGTCTATAGCTAATGCATACTGTAATAGAACACAGAGAAACATAAATGAAAAAGAACAAGCAGGACTCACCATGGAGCCACGCCAAAGCTGAAGATGAAGAAGTTGTAATGATAGTGAAGGTATAAAGTTTCTCACCTGCAGGCTCACGTTCAGTACACAAATTAGAACCTAGATGAGAACAATCACATACTAGATATTCACTGGCTAACATGTTTCAGATTAATTCAATGATTTACGGACATAAAGCAAAAACAAACTAACAGCAGTTGTGGTTTTGGGAAGCGGGTTTAATAACACAATGTTTGTACATTAACTACCTTCAGAGTTCTCCCACGAATCATAAAGAGCAGCAAACAGAAGCGGCCGACCATCCTTAAAATGGACATAGTAAGGCTGTTTCTTAGAACCATCTTTTTTCCATTCATAAAATCTGGAAATGCAAATTTCACACCGATTCACTATGAGATATTCATTAGTAACAAGAATGAAAGGGAAAGACTTCTCGTCCTCCAATATGACCAAAACTGAAAAGATGTCGTCATGTAAAAGTATGATTACTGCTGCACATTTACATTTACAGTTCACATAATCGTTTTTACTTCATGAATCATGATGTGGTGCTACATGTCATACTAGATGAAAGATAAGTGCCCACACCTTGGAGGACGATCATCTATTTTCGGCATAACCGATCCAATTTTAAGTACATTAGTTTCTAGCAACTAAAAGAGTGGCGTGACAATGTGACATGTATTAAATTTGGGAGAACTTTGTTCCACTACTATTGTTTGTATATCGTTTTCCTTCTCATATCACAAAGAATTAAAAGGCAGAAACACTTGACCGAAAAGCAGTATGGTATAATCAGTGTACACTGTAGAGCAAGAGAAACCAGTCATATAGCAAAAACAGCATACCCTTCCACAGCAACTAGGCAGCGGTTTTTAGGAACTAGACGACGAAAAGAAGCCTTTTCACAAATGGACTCAGAGCGAGCATTGAACTGCAGTTGTTTACACAAATCATAAATCATAACCATCCACACAAAAGTTGCTTAATTTGAAGCCAGGCCAAAACCAACCAAGCTTAAAACTACTGCAAATTCAACTTGAACATGAAAAAGAATCACAACTGGAACTTCAATTACCATCCTGTAATGATCGGGCTTCTCCGTTTTCTTGGTGAAACTCGGAATCAGTCCCCATTTCATGCAATGAAGAACGACGCCGTCTTCACCATCTGACCCACCATCTCCTCTACGCACGACCGGCAAATTCGCTCCCGGCGACACATTATACGACGGCCGATACCTGAAAATTCGTTAAAACCATTTTTCAATCTAAAAAAATAAAAAATAAAAAGAGTCTATATTCAGTAATCACCGATCCATGTTAATCGTACGAACGGCGCCATGGTTGCGGTAGCAAGCCCTAGAAACGTCGTCGGCTCTGAGAGTACAGCGCGCCCTCCCACACATCTCCAAGGAAGAAGAAAACTCAACAAGGCGGGAACCGAAATGCCACACCATCTTATAACCGTCCGATTTCAACTTACACGACTTTCGAGATCCTCCGTGGCGATCCCTGAATCGTAAGCGCCGGGATTTCAACAAGTGTCTTCCAAAATATAACCCGACCCGGTTCGCTGGAATCGGGTCCTCTTGCTTTTAACTTACTAGCCAATCCCAGTCCCAATACGGACCGTGTTTCCGAAATGCTCTCCCTGGCAAAAAGACTGAAGATGTTGCCTTGGTGTGTGGAGTCCGCCGGCAACCAACTCCGGCGAGTGCGGACGGAGGAGCGGTCTCCGAGGAGGCGGTCGAGGTCTCCGGCGCTGGTGATGGGGAAGGCAGAGGAGAAGTCGAAGTGGTGAATCGTGGATAGTCGACGGCGAAATGCACGAGATCGGCGACCACGTGCCGCCACGTAAGAGGTTCGTGATTCTGAGAGATAACGTCCCCAACAAGCGTTGGAAGCAGCTCTGGGAACAGTTAATGCCCCGCACTCGCCTCATTCTCAAATAGGGATGGCAAAAATCCCCAGCGGGGCGGAGCTCCATTGGATACCCGCCCCTAATGGGGGGAGAATTCGGGGACAAATGGGGAATGGGGATGGGGATCCCCAATCCCCGCTATCTAAGATTGGGGATGGGGCGGGGATGGTATTGTGATCCCCATCCCCAAACCCGCCACAATAATATATACATATATTTAACTTATATATATATTAATTTATTTTTTAGAATATAAATCACAAATATATACATTTACTACTTTACTTTAATGGTTATCCTTTTACTTTAATGGTGTTTTGACTTTTGCACTCACTGAATTATGATTTATGAATTTAATCATATTTTAAATTTATTTATTGTAGATTTTGATTTTATAAAAGGCAATATGAGAAAAAATTATTTTATTTATTAAATTCTTATTGGAGATTTGGGGCGGGTTTGGAGGTTTAGTCCCTAATGGGGATGGGGACGGGGACGGGGAATCCCCAATATATTTTTATTGGGGATTGGGGCGAGGATGGGGGTAGAAAATGACCCCGGGGATGGGGATGGTATTGTGATCCTCATCCCCAACCCGCCCCATTGCCATCCCTATTCTCAAAGAAACGGTAGGTAACTTTTCACCAAGGGTTTCGGTTTCATTTACTTAGGATTACAGTAATTCTTGAGATTTGTTGAGGGGTTTAAGATAGTGTTTTGGTAATTGGAGGTTTGAATTGTCTGTTTGGGGTTTGTAGTGATATGATTTTAGTAAAATGTATTGATAGGAGCATGAGCCTTGGTGCAAAAAGTATATGAAGCTTTACCATGAGCTTAGAGAGAATTGAATTGGGAAAGGCTGTACTGGGATCTGTTAGCGTGAGTCATGGGATTGGTATCCATTTATCGTGGTAATTGTGGATTGATTAAGATTGTGTAATCAAGGAGAGAATATTTATGTAATTAAGGAGAGAATAGCATGTTGTAATTATTGTAATTAGTTTCCTAGTAGAACTCTGTAACTTCTGTATATATACTCCAATTCGGGAGATGAGAAATATATGAGTATTAGAAAATTCTCAATCTCTTTGTTCTGTTTGACTTGGTATCAAAGCAAAGATCCGTCTGGACTTTGTTCGTTTGTTTCCGCCACAAATTTGTCTTTGTATACTCTTTAAGAGTTTGTCCTTTTTCTTCGTCCTCTATTCCTTCTGCCCTAAAAACCCTAAAAGTTTGCAACACCTTGCCGTCAAGTTTGTACTCTTTGAAAAAGTTTGTCTTTGTCATCTGTAGCAACTCTGCCGTCCTATTTCGATCCATCAAAATGTGTTTGTTCTTAAAGCTTTGGTTGCTGTTTGAAGAAGAAGACTGGTTAAACAGCGACAAGCGTGGCCTGTGGCCCACCATTGTACCGATACTGTCCCAACTTAACCACCCATTAGGTGTTGGGTTTTAATCACAAAAGGCCTCGGTACAATTGGGTGAGATCCACCCACTTATAAGTTATATTTTATTTGTCACTTTTCCAATGTGGGATCTTTCCTCTCCAACACGCCCCCGCTGCAAATTTATCTTTGTATACTCTTTAAGAGTTTGTCCTTTATCTTCGTCCTCTGTTCCTTCTGCCCTAAAAACCCTAAAAGTTTGCAACACCTTGCTGTCAAGTTTGTACTCTTTGAAAAAGTTTGTCTTTGTCATCTGTAGCAGCTCTGCCGTCCTATTTCGATCCATCAAAATCTGTTTGTTCTTGAAGCTTTGGTTGCTGTTTGAAGAAGAAGACTGGGAGATTTGATCAACAAGGCAGCCATGAAGAACCTTCACACCAAAATCTCTAGTTTGACAGTTCAGGCCAAGTCTTCTTCACCAGTCTCCTTGTCTCCTCAGAATGGGAATTCTCAGTATCGGCCCAGGAATCAGGGGTATCAACCGAATCAGAACTACAACAGGGGATCCGCTCCATTTTACAACCAGGTGACTTACAATTATTGCAAAAATATTGGCCATTACAAGAGTCAATGCCCCAAATTGTTGAGAATCAACTCCAACAACTCTGGGTCGAAAGGTGGCAACAATAATCAAAGAAGCAAGGTGGCAATTCAGTTGGTGCAAGAACCTGATTTCTATGGTATGGAGGGTCAGGACCATACTAAGGGTAATGTTCCTCTAATTGAGGAACATCGAGGTAAAATTGGTATTTCTTTGAATATTTCTGACTTTACTGGTAGTGATACATGGATAATTGATTCTGGTGCGTCTGACCATATGATCTATGATAAGTCTTTATTTACCACTTTGTCTTCCCCATCTATAACACATGTCTCAAATGCAAATGGTAAGTCCTTTCCAGTTTTAGGTGTTAGGTCAATCCAAGTTACGCCTTTTATTATTCTCTATAATGTCCTCTATGTACCCTCTCTATCTCATCACCTCTTATCTATGTCTAAGTTAAACTCACAAAACAAGTGTTTTGTAACCTTCTATCCAATGTATGTTGTCTTTCAGGATCTGTGCACTCGAGCGACAATTGGCAAGGGAGACCTGAGGGGGAGACTGTTTCACTTAGATTGCATGTACGCAGGACAGACACAAGCACCGCAAGGTCCAGTTGCCCTGACATTGAGTTCTGATCGGTTGGATGAGTTATGGTTGTGGCATCGACGTTTGGGTCATCCGTCTTTTGGTGTCATGAAGAAGTTCATGCCCTCTTTGTTTTTGGGAGTAAGTAATTCTAGCTGACATTGTGAGACTTGTACCTTAGCTAAGAGTCATCGGTCTAGTTATTCTCCGAGTTTTCATTCTAGTACTGTGCCTTTTGAGTTAATTCATTCAGACTTGTGGGGACCTTCCAAACATCCGACCCTTTCAGGAATGCATTACTTTGTTTTGTTTATTGATGATTTTACGAGATTAACTTGGGTTGTTCTGCATAAGTCAAAAGATGTGGTTTTCTCCGCCTTCACAGCATTCCATAATCTTGTTCATACCCAATATGATGCCAACATTAAAATTTTCCGATCTGATAATGGGGGGAATTTGTTAACCATTCGTTTCATGATTATTTCCAATCTCATGGGATCGTTCACCAAACCACTTGTCCTCAAACACCAGAACAAAATGGGGTTTCTGAGCGGAAAAATCGTCATCTTTTGGATATGGGTCGTGCCCTTCTTCTTAGGGCCAATATGCCTAAATATCTCTGGGGGGGGGAGGCGATGCTATGTGCTTGCCATCTTATTAACCGTCTCCCATCTTCTTCTCTTCAAGGTCGTATTCCATTTGAGGTTTTGTCTAGTCAGGTCTCCATTCCATCTCTCAATACCCTTCATGCTCGTGTCTTTGGTTGTGTAGCTTATGTCCATCTTTATAAGAACCAACGTTCCAAGTTAGATGCTCGGGCCCTTAAGTGTGTCTTTGTCGGGTATGGGTCTCATCAGAAAGGGTACAAGTGTTATCATCCTCCCTCCCAACGGTTTTATGTCACCATGGATGTTACTTTCAATGAGGACACATGTTATTTCTCACCTACTGCGGCTCCTAGTTAGGAGGAGAATAATGTTTTCTTTGAAGAGCATTATAAGGAAGTGACTGACACAAGCCTTGAAATCAAAAATTCGTCCGAGGGCCATTCCGTTGAACCACTACAGTAGCCAAGTCCAGAAGCTCTTGATGCAGCTCTTAACCCTTCGCGTCCGACACCTCCAGTTCCTTCAGAAGCTTTGTTTAATCCATCGACTGGGTTTGTTCGACAGGTCGAAAAAGACTTCGATCCGTCGAAGGGGGAGCATCAACCCGTCAACAATACATTGCCTGAAGACATTAGTTTGAAGAATGTGCATGCTACTTCAGCTACTCTAGTCTCTCCCTCTTCATCAGCGGTCTCTCCTGTTCAGTATTCGCTTGAGGTATGTAGTGGTTCCCTTTTGTCCAATAATCCTCCTTTGTCTAGCAGTTTGTCTAATAATCTTCCTTTGTCTAGTAATTTGTCTAATAATCCTCCTTTGTCTACTAGTGTTGTTCCTTTAGATGGAACTACATAGGTTCAAATTAAAGTCTTGCTAGATCGATCAACCTGTGGTCATCCCCCAAAGAAGTATGAACCGAGTTTGAGTGCTAAGGTTAAGTATCCTGTAGCCAATAATGTGTCGACCCATAGGTTGTCTAAAGTCTAAACCATATGTAGCTGTTGTGAATCAATTATCTTCTGTGTCTCTTCCTAGTAAAGTGCAGGATGCAATGAAGGATGAGAAGTGGGTAAAGGCGATGGCCGTGGAGATGGATGCACTTGAGAAGAACTGTACGTGGAAGTTGATACCATTGCCTCTAGGAAAACAGACTGTTGGGTGCAGATGGGTGTATACTGTGAAGCACAATTCAGATGGGTCGGTGGATAGACATAAGGCAAGGTTAGTGGCAAAGGGTTATACTCAAAAGTATGGAGTAGACTATGATGAGACTTTCACGCCAGTGGCAAAGATCAATACAATCCGGGTACTTCTGTCTCTAGCAGCTAATCTTGATTGGCCTCTACAGCAGTTTGATGTGAAGAATGCTTTCTTACATGGAGACTTGAATGAAGAAGTATACATGGACTTGCCTCTGGGATATGGTACTTCCACAAGAGAGAAGGTGGTATGTAGACTAAGGAAGTTGCTATATGGTTTGAAGCAATCTCCAAGAGATTGGTTTGGTCGGTTCACAACATTTATGAGGAGAATTGGATATAGGCAGAGTAACTCATATCACACCTTATTCCTTAAGCATCAGAAGGGTAAGGTTACAGCCTTGATTATTTATGTTGATGACATGGTGGTGACAGGTAATAATTCAAAGGAGATTAAGAAGTTGCAGAGTCAATTGGCCACAGAATTTAAGATGAAAGACTTGGGAAATTTGAAGTATTTTTTAGGGATTAAAGTTGCTCGAGGGAAGGATTGTATTATGTTGAGTCAGAAAAAGTATGTCCTCGATTTACTAGCAGAGATTGGCATGCTTGATTGTAAGCCAGCTGATACTCCTATTGAGCAGAATCATCGGTTAGCAGAATATCCGGATCAGGTACCCACAAATAAGGCAAGGTATCAAAGGTTAGTTGGGAGATTGATTTATTTGTCACACACTATACCAGATTTGGCTTATGCAGTTAGTGTTGTGAGTCAATTTACGCATAATCCTAGTGAAGCTCATATGAATGCTGTAATTCGAATCTTGAGCTACTTAAAGTCTGCTCCAGGTAGAGGGTTGGTGTTCTCCAAGCATAGACACTTGGATGTTTGTGGTATACATATGCAGACTGGGCAGGTTGTATTACTAATCGAATGTCTACTTCAGGCTACTTTACGTTTGTGGGTGGTAATTTGGTTACTTGGAAAAACAAGAAGCAAAAGGTGGTAGCCCGTTCCAGTGCTGAAGCAGATTATAGAGGAATGGCTCTTAGAGTTTGTGAGATGTTATGGTTGAGGAACTTGATGAGAGATTTGGGGATCAAACAGAAGAAGGCGATGCCTCTATATTGTGATAATAAAGCTGCTATTGAAATTGCTCATAATCAGATTCAGCATGATAGAACGAAGCATGTGGAGGTTGATAGACATTTCATTAAGGAAAAGTTGGATGGTCAAATTATTTCATTTCCTTTTGTACCTACTGAGGAGCAATTGGCAGACATTCTTACAAAGATAATATCTAGCAAGGCATTTTATGACTCACTTGATAAGTTGGGCATCTGTGATCTGTATGCTCCAACTTGAGGGGGAGTGTTAGCGTGAGTCATGGGATTGGTATCCATTTATCGTGGTAACTGTGGATTGATTAAGATTGTGTAATCAAAGAGATAATATTTATGTAATTAAGGAGAGAATATCACGTTGTAATTATTGTAATTAGTTTCCTAGTAGAACTCTGTAACTTCTGTATATATACTCCAATTCGGGAGATGAGAAATATATGAGTATCAGAAAATTCTCAATCTCTTTGTTCTGTTTGACTGGATCATGCTAATTACGAGTCAGCTGAAGATGATGATTAGGATTTCTCTCTGTACCGGTATTTGTATATTGGAATAACTTTTGGATATTAACATGTATGGTTATGTTTATAGTTACATAAAAGAAGAAAGTTTGAGTAAAATTCACAATTTGTTTATGTATCTTCTGTGGTGATGTGAAATGTCACTGTCCATTGTATTGTTTAATGACATCCAAATACTCATTTCACTATGTTTTCTTCTGTTTCAGGAGCAAGCAATCCCATTCCGAGGAATTTCAGGTTTGATTTGTTACACTGATATAGTTAAAGTTATACCTGATGATATTTATAGCTCTGCATTATCCCACATTTCACAATGTTTTTTTTTTTTTTACCTACAAAATTATATTCTATAACCACACCTAGCATCTTCTTGTATAATCTTCAATGGAATATAATGTTAAATTACGTAGAAGCAATTTTAGTTCATTTGATTAGTCACCTGGTTGCTTATTAGCTCCTGCATTTCAATAGTATGTAATGGAAGGGAATAATCAAGTTACAAGTGATGCCAAATGTGAAGTACACATTTCGATAGGTCAAATATATGTTTTTATACACATGTGCATGTGGCATGTTTTTCTATATGTCAAGGAAATTCTGGATGTGAAGTTAGAGTGGCCACCTGGAGGAAACCCAAGAAATTCACTTTTTTGGGGGTGGTGGGAAAGTTGGAGATTATAAAGGATGGAGGGGAGGAATATGGTATCAAGAGGGGGATGTTGACTCTTAGTTAATCAGTTTTTCCATGCTACCCAAAACTTATTAACTAAGAGTCAACATTCCCCTTAGTCATGTTACTATCTTTCACTAATTCAAATATTTGACACTGGCTCATAAGACTGAAAGTGTAATCAGAAGTTTTCTGTGGGAAGAGAGTAAGAAAGGGAAAAAATATCTGTTGGTTAAGAGCAAGTCCATCCGTTGAGCTTGACTAGTCAAGACTATTCACTGCTTTTTTGCCTTGTATTTCCACTATTGAGGTTGGCAAGTCAGATACTGTTCACAAAATGTCAAGAATGGTCACTTTCGTAGTCAATAACCATTTTTGACATTTTATGAACAGTATCTGACCTGCCAACCTCAATAGTGGAAATACAAGGCAAAAAAGCAGTGAATAGTCTTGACCGGTCAAGCTCAACCGGTGGACTTGCTCTAAGTCGGAGGGTTTTGAAAATTTTAATGTGAGAGATTTGGTATGCTGTCATTAATTGAAATTATGGGTTTGCAAGAGAAGGGTGGGATTCTTGCATTTTGACAAGAGGTTCAAGTCGTTGTCCTTCGAAGGATATCTCTCAAGGCGTTAATATTTTTTTTATTCCCTTTGTCAATTCTGGGTGAGAATGGGAAAAGAGTGAGTCTCTGTGTAGATCGTTGGGTGGGGAAAACAGCTTTCCATAACCTTTTTCCTCCATTATACAGACTCATTTTCAGAATGCTCCTATTGTAAGATCGTGTGATAGTTCTGTTTCTCATCTTTTGTCTTGGGTTTTGAGTTTTGGAGGAATCTTAATGTTCAGGATTTGGGGGAATCAGCATATTTGCTGGCACGTTTAGAAATATTATTCTGCTTCTATCAAGATCAGATAAGAGAGTATGCAAGCTGGAGTCATCAGGATTCTTCTTAGATATGGACCATTTCTTGTCTTTTTCTGGACCTCATTTAGGCTAAGGTACCCGGAAAGGTGCGAACGCCTATTCTGGAGTATTGCTGGTGGTAGATTGATTACTTGTGATATGGTTCAAAAGTTCTTGGTGTGTTTCACCTAATTTCTGTGAGACGTACAGAAATGATCCAGAAAGTTTGAATCATTTGCTGCCTCGCTGTCCCATAGCTTTGACTTTGCTTGGAAAGGTTTTTTTGGGAGCCTATTATGAGTGGGCATATTCACTATCATGTTATGCTGATGCAGGAGAAGTAGCATAAGAACTGTAAAACTAGGGTTTGTTTGAATACTCTAGGATTTGATTGCAGAAGTCTCAATTGTATGGAAGAAAAGAGGTCTCGAATAAGCAAATTAAGGAGATAGAATTACTAGCATCATACCAGTAAGGTTGTAGGATAAGAATACTAGTATCACACTAGTAGGGTGTCTAGCTAGGCATCACACCTAAGGCTAGGTTGCATCAAGCAAACCTGGAGAGAAGCAAAAGCTTTCAATTTTTATTAATCTCAATATGAAAACAACTAAGAATATCTTTAAAGAATCCTAAAGAAATAATCCTAATAATGATAAGAATCCTAATAATAAAAGCCTAGATTTATTTGAACTACTTTCCAAATCCTAACTTAAAATATTCTGCTCGTTTTCTTCATCATTCTCCCCCTGTTGAAAGACTCGACTCGGCAAGTTAAAGGTATAGAATCCCCTTCCCAAACCACCAGGCTCATTCTGTAACCATTTTGACATAAGAATGTGAAGAACTTTCCCCTTGGGCATCAGGTGTCTTGAGTGTCCTTCTCCTGTATATGTCCCTGTCAACTGTCCTCATAGGCTTCAAGACAACCTTTTTCTTGTTAAAGAGAAAATAATATGTATTTTCCTTTCCACAATGGTGCACATCTCGATCAGATAACCAGTCTTCCCAAAAGGACATGTGCTGCCTTGTATGGCTGCAGGTGTGGCTTCTCTAGAAGTTTGAGGCACTCAATGGCAAAACTTGAGACAGCAGTTTCACTTGAAGCTTAAGTTGTAGGAGGTGCTAGATTGTGTCTAACAACATAACATAATGAATTATCTAAGTCTTCGTCTAGATCAGATGGCTCATAAGTTCCGTAGTCGAAGGTACTTCAGCACCACCTTCCTTTTGGTGCGCCGTCTCTTCTTTGTCTCCAGTGTTGGTGTCTTGGACTATAATATCTTCTTCTTTATCTGCCTTCTTAGTTGTGGAAACTTTCTCATAAACTTCTAGTTTTGTGAGCCGAGCGTCCATTGATTCAAGTTGTTCCAAAATCTTCAGCAACAAAACATCTCGCTGATAGTCAGTCATACGACCCCTGAAGTTTTTCCCTGATTGTGTAGCCATTGGATCTGTTAATGTAAGTGACCGAGGGGTCTAATTAACGTTAAAGATAGAGTGTAAGAGAGAGAGACACACACAAGAAGTATAGTGGTTCGTCTCCCACTTTAGCGGGAGACTACGTCCACTTGAAAGCTTAACTAGTGTGTTTGGGCCTTGCGGCCCAAAGGGATTACAAGAGATGTAATGGGATGGAGTTTAAGTGGGAGGAGGGGTCCCTTTTATATGTAAGGGACCCCTCTCATTTACATTTTCTTAGATGTCGGATGCAAAACCACAATTCTAGTCTTAAAAAACCTGTTTGTGAAGGTAACTAGGCAAGGTATTGGCCGCCTCCAACTACCATGGCATAGCTTGAGTGTAGAGGTACGAGATGTATATAGTGGTCGGGTCCCACCATGCCTTATAGGCCTACTAAGAGGGTGTTACTTATGCTTGTTGATGTAGCAAATCCTCCATATTAGTGGAGGTATGTACAGGATCAAACTGTTTGTTTACAGACAATGCCAAAATGATGCAGGACAAGTAGCATAAGAACTGTAGAACTAGGGTTTGTTTGAATACTCTAGGATTTGATTGCAGAAGTCTCAATTGCATGGAAGAAAAGAGGTGTCGAATAAGAAAATTAAGAAGGAGATAGAATTACTAGCATCACACCAGTAAGGTTCTAGGATAAGACTACTAGCATCACAGTAGTAGGGTTTCTAGGCATCACACCCAAAGGTTTTAAGCATCACACCTAAGGTTAGGTTGCATCACGCAAACCTGAAGAGAAGAAAAAGCTTTCAATTTTTATTAATCTCAATCTGAAAATAAAAGACTACAAAGGTCTCTATATATAAGGAGGCTAGAATAAATAGGAATATCTTTAAGGAATCCTAAAGAAATAATCCTAAAAATTATATGAATCCTAATAATAAAAGCCTATATTTATTCGAACTTCTTTCCACATCCTGACTTAAAATATTCGGTTCGTATTCTTCATCATATGCTCTACTGTCTAAGCACTTGAGTACTTTGGGGAAGAACGATGGATAAGAAGCATGGCATCTTGCTGCAGCTGTAAGTGTTAGCATCTGCAATAAGCTTCTCGAGTAGTTAATTATCAATGACTCAATGTATTAAGTTCTGTACTTTATATTCAATCATTTGTAACCGAAAAAACTTTAGAAACTTAGAAGAAGAATAAAAAAAACCATCTAAAACCGCTACATCGGGGATCTGCACATTCCATAGTCCTAAATCACGATTCTTTTGCCTCACATATTGGCATATTATTTGTAGATTTAAGAGAGAATCAAGGGAATCTGTGGTCTCAGAATTAAGTGAGAACAATATAAAGTTGCATACAAGGTAGCTACGTAGCTACATAATGTGTTCATTTTTGTTCTTCAGAATTACGTAATAGCGTATTGTCTTTGAAGTACATTACACGTGTATGCAACATACATATATAGTGTGTACATATAAGTACATTTCTTATATATTTAGGACTCAAGTACTCCTCTCCTCGTGTATGACTTGAAAATTTGTCACAAATTGGGAGGGGGGAATGATGTGTGGGAATGTGTTATCATACATGGAAAAATTGTGATATTGTATAGATTTTATAAGGGTTTGTGGCTCTTCAACTATTGTTAATATGACGGTAGAGTATGAATATAACTAATTCAGACTACTTTGAATTACATTTTGATAATAATGAAAGTCGGTAAAAGCATCCGCCACGATGTTAACTTATCGAATTGAGATATAAATTTGCTTTTGTCCTATTTTTACAATGATTTGTAAACGTACAGAAGGAGAGACCAAATCGGTGAAAAACTGGGTGAGAACTGAGGACTAAGGGCCAAGTAGTTAGCATGCAGGATACAAACTACAAGGATTACCACACGATGCCTCGGGGCAGAGTTATTACGTTAAGATTAAGGAAGGGTGTTCCCACTATCAATCAGCAGACCAATTTATATCCATTTTATTTTTTAACGTTATAACATGAAGCTAAAAAATTGGTTCAAACAAAGTTGATATGAAAAGGGCGTTCATTCAACGATATAATATATTTGGTCTGATATATTTTATGTTAACAGTTTTTAATAACATGTTCTTGCCACGATTTGATGATGTATGCCGTTGTCGCAAAAAGAACCTTCAGCTATAGATGCAACAGAAGCCTGATCACTCCTTATTTCTCGCATATCCCCGACTTGATAAGCTTTCATTATAACTTGCGGCACAACATAAATTTGCTGAGCTATGATCATCCTTCTAAGAGCCTTCTTTTTTTTTTTGGGAAAAATGCACAAACAGTGTCCGGACACTCCGAGGACTGTCAAAATGATACCTGAACTTTCAAATGTATCAAAGTGATACCTGAACTTCTAATTTGTTGTCAACGTAGTACCTACGGGGACTTTCCGTCACGGGTCCGTCAGTTCGAGTCACGTGTGACGCTCGTGACCCCCAAAAATAGGGCTAAATGGACTTTTTACTCACATCAGTCCCAAAACTCAATGAAAACTTCGATTCCCTCCAAACCAAGTACACTTGCACACAGAAGTCGACCTAAATCATACCCGAACTCCCACTCCTCCCAAACTCAAAAGTCGACAAAAGTGAATCAACCAGGCTGGAAAGGATTCGATTCCATTGGATTCCCGACAAAAAATGATCGATGGCGAAGATGTGGAGGTTTTTCAGAGAATCTGGACCAAGACGCAAAGATAGTAAGTCTCACTTTCATCTCCTTCCTTGTGAGAACAGTGTCGGACCTGGTAAAAAACGTGTTTTACAGAGAATCTGAGTCCAGATTAGGGTAAACAAAGATTAGGGTTTTGATTAGCTTTTGATTAAGATGAAATGGTTTTTTAGGGTTTCGGGATTTGGGGGTGAATTTTTAAACTTCAAATTGGGAGTGGTCCATGTATTCTATTCCCTTTATTTATCGTTTTGCATTGGAATCTTGAAGTTTGAATTTCCAGAACAGTTTTTTAATCTTCTAATTACATGAACTGCAAAATTATAGGAATTTATAGATGAGCTATTTCTGGGTTTTCTGCCAATATGCAAGGGTTAGGCTTTAAGTATGCATTTTCGATTCGATTAGAAGTGGATTTTTAAGCTTTCTGCTTTTTTTATTTGGTTTTCAGTTCCAGAGGATTTATACACCATGGTGGTTATTTTGACAAGATGCCTGATGGTAGGAAGAAGTACAAAGTAGCTAGGTTCAACAAGGATGGTGGGAGGATTTGGCTAGATGGTCTAGACCCAGATAAGATTGCATGGACAGAGTTTGGGAACATAGCATGGGATCTAGGATACAGGGAGAAGCTTATATCATACTACTTCAAGCTACCTAGGACACTCTGCGATGAGGGTTGGATGCCGATTAGGAATGATGTTGATGCACTTGAAATGGTGAAGCTTATTCCGCTGAAGACAAGGCAGATTAGTGTCTTCATAACTGGTGGTGGTAGGAGGAGAAAAAAGGAGGCTGAAGAGGATGATTTGAGACCTGTTGATCCAAATTGGGAGAATCCTCTTAATAGGATGACAGCAACAGAGAAACCAAAGGCAGAACAAGATGCCAACATTTTTGGAAGTAAGCTAAATAGGCCAAGTGTGGGGGGTTCTGGTTCTAGTAGAGTTAATGTGGTTGGTGAAGGAAGCAGGCCGATGGAAGGGGTAGATGGTGTCATCAATTTAGACTCAGATAGTGATGTGGATGGTAGGGTGGAGGAGCAGCAGGCAAGTCAAAGTACCTTTAATGGACTTAGTGACTTGGTGCCCGATTTGTTTACTAGTCAAGGAGATGGAAGTCACATGGGGCAGGGGCAGAATTGTAACAATGGGCAAGGAGGAGGATCTGAAGGGGTATTTGGGGTATTTAGTGGATTTTACAACACATTCATTAGGAGCCCTAGGGAGAAACATGTAGTGAAGAGGCCGTGGGAGGGTAAGAACTTGAAATTTTCTAAAGGGCCAACTGAAGGAACAGATCTAGCAAAGGAGTTAAGTGTGGAAGCTGCTCAAGCATCTCAATTTGAACCAACTGAGGTTGAAGCTACAGAAGTGGTCCAAGATCAGGCAGAGCAAAAGCCAATTAAAGTTGAAGCTCACCCAACTGAACAAGCAGCCGAAGCTCATCCAACTGAACAAGCAACTGAAGCAAGGCCTGCAGTCAGCTGAAGCAAGGCCTGAACCAGTTGAAGAACCAGCTGAAGCAAGGCCTGAACCAGTTCAAGAAGCAGCTAAACCAAGGCCTGAACCAGTTCAACAAGCAGCTGAACCAAGAAGAGAAGTAAGTGGCAAACAGAGGAGCAAGAATATGAGATTTAGTGAGGTTGAGAAGGCCAAGAAGGTTGCTGAACCAGCTGCATCCAAAAAGAAGGGCAAGAAGGTTGCTGAACCAGCTGCATCTGAAAAGAAAGGCAAGAAGGTTACTGGAGGAGCTGCATCCAAAAAGAAGGGAAGACAAACAAAGGAGGCAAGGTATCGAAAATGTTCACCTGGTCAGTTATTGACCAAGAAAATAATGCTCAACCACCCTTAGATGTAAATCCAAGGACAGAGAAAATTATTATTAAGTTGAGGTGTTTTGTTTTCCACCCTTGGATGTAAATCTAAGAGTTGTTGAGCATAAATTCTTTGGTCAGCAACTAACCAGGTGAACACTACTAGGCAAGGTATAAGACCCGAAGTAAAGGGGAGAAGGTCTATGAGTTTGAAGAGGACAGTGACTCAAGTTCAGGAGGTTCTGATTTTTACATTGACTCAGACTACGATCCTGTTGATTCTGAAGATGATGTCCAGTTTGAAGAAAATGTGTCCAATCCGAGAGTTGTGGAAGAGTTTGAAGAAATGGGCTTCGGAGGGGAATGCAGTGATGATGGTGGAGGGACAGATGAGCTTGAGAGTTTGAATGGTTCTGGAAGTGAAGAAGGTAATCCACTTCCCTTCCCCACTTGGAGAGGAATTAAGTTGAAGTCTTGGAATAGAAGGGTAGATTTGAAGAACCCAAAGTTTGTAGTTGGCCATGTTTTTGCAAACTCTGAGGTACTTAAGGAAGCAGTTAGAGAGTATCGGTTGGTGACTAGAAGAGGATTGTGGTTTCAAAAGACACTACACCAAAAATCGCATCAGACAGCGGCAAAAAACCGATGTGGGATTTGGAGTCCCACTGTTGTAAAGTGAGCCGTTGTCTGGATTTTTCATCAGACAACGGTGGAACACAGTTGTGTGATAAACATACAAACAACAGGTTTGTGTTATAACTGTTGTGTGATAGCTCGGCAGATGTGAAGCGCAGCTGCGCAGCAGTTGAGGCGCTGTCTTCAGACAACAGTGCCAGTTTTAAGCTGTTGTATGTTAAGCATATCAGACAACATTTTTTTATTTTGTCTGCTGTCTGATTGACCTTCAAATTCAGTTCTTGGACTATATCTGTTGTGTGATTAACTTCAGGACAACAGAGTTCAATTAATTCTGTTGTCTGAGTATAAATCAGAAGACACTGATTCGTTAAAAACCGATGTGTGATATGATTGATTACAATGTGTTTTTGTCCCATTTTTGGCCATTCAGACAACAGGCAATGATCATTATATCTAATCTGTTGTGTGATCATTTAAACATCTCATTCCTGAATTACATTGTGCATTCATTTGGTCCATTTACCAAATGAACAGTACTCTATCAAATACAAACATAGCAAACCATCAAATGATTCATATAACCAATACTTTAAACTTCAAAAGCAAAAGGGGTGCATTTCCCAATCATTGAAGCCAACATTTTACACAAGAAAAGCATTCTAGTGCATGCCCATCTACTTGGGACATCAAAAAACTGATACATATATATATATATATATATATTGTTCCAAACCATGCCACACATGGTGCATGACAATGTACCAGCAGAGAAGCACAAAAAAGATGCTTTCATTATCTAAAATGTACCAGCAACAAGCGCGCTACTTCATGACTCGTGCTCATGTGTTGACAATAAACTTCCCCCACTTATTTCGCACTTGATCAATATCCATTTGGGTTTATTGGTTGCTGCCTCTCCTCTCCCACTGAACATCTTTAACAACCTCTAGCCTATAAAGTTTTCCAGCTTTCCAAATTGGACCTTCTGCCTTGAATTCCATATTTACATGGGGACCTTTTATGATGTTACCAAACAATTCCAAAACCCAATTCTCAAGTACATCAAGAGATTCTGCATCGAGTGGAAGTGAAGAAGGTAATCCACTTCCCTTCCCCACTTGGAGAGGAATTAAGTTGAAGTCTTGGAATAGAAGGGTAGATTTGAAGAACCCAAAGTTTGTAGTTGGCCATGTTTTTGCAAACTCTGAGGTACTTAAGGAAGCAGTTAGAGAGTATCGGTTGGTGACTAGAAGAGGATTGTGGTTTCAAAAGACACTACACCAAAAATCGCATCAGACAGCGGCAAAAAACCGATGTGGGATTTGGAGTCCCACTGTTGTAAAGTGAGCCGTTGTCTGGATTTTTCATCAGACAACGGTGGAACACAGTTGTGTGATAAACATACAAACAACAGGTTTGTGTTATAACTGTTGTGTGATAGCTCGGCAGATGTGAAGCGCAGCTGCGCAGCAGTTGAGGCGCTGTCTTCAGACAACAGTGCCAGTTTTAAGCTGTTGTATGTTAAGCATATCAGACAACATTTTTTTATTTTGTCTGCTGTCTGATTGACCTTCAAATTCAGTTCTTGGACTATATCTGTTGTGTGATTAACTTCAGGACAACAGAGTTCAATTAATTCTGTTGTCTGAGTATAAATCAGAAGACACTGATTCGTTAAAAACCGATGTGTGATATGATTGATTACAATGTGTTTTTGTCCCATTTTTGGCCATTCAGACAACAGGCAATGATCATTATATCTAATCTGTTGTGTGATCATTTAAACATCTCATTCCTGAATTACATTGTGCATTCATTTGGTCCATTTACCAAATGAACAGTACTCTATCAAATACAAACATAGCAAACCATCAAATGATTCATATAACCAATACTTTAAACTTCAAAAGCAAAAGGGGTGCATTTCCCAATCATTGAAGCCAACATTTTACACAAGAAAAGCATTCTAGTGCATGCCCATCTACTTGGGACATCAAAAAACTGATACATATATATATATATATATATATTGTTCCAAACCATGCCACACATGGTGCATGACAATGTACCAGCAGAGAAGCACAAAAAAGATGCTTTCCTTATCTAAAATGTACCAGCAACAAGCGCGCTACTTCATGACTCGTGCTTATGTGTTGACAACAAACTTCCCCCACTTATTTTGCACTTGATCAATATCCGCTTGGGTGTATTGGCTGCTGCCTCTCCTCTCCCACTGAACATCTTTAACAGCCTCTAGCCTATAAAGTTTTCCAGCTTTCCAAATTGGACCTTCTGCCTTGAATTCCAGATTTACATGGGGACCTTTTATGATGTTACCAAACAATTCCAAAACCCAATTCTCAAGTACATCAAGAGATTCTGCATTGAGTACAATATCACAATGAATATATATTTTGACATCGGACTCTGGAGCATTAAAAAGCAGGATATTATATGTCAATGTAATAACAATGGCTCAATAACAGCATACAAAATTCCATCTACATTATAATAACAACTGCCAAAACACTATGATTTCTAACGTCCCAAGGCCTCATTGCAAAGTGCTAGTGAAATTATTTTCAGATTCAGAAACCAAAATATACCCTAGATCTCTCCAGCACGTTGCCTATTTTGAATTCCCACAATGATTTCTAACGGTCCAAAGGCCTCGTCCAAAAGTCCTAGTGAAATTATTTTCAGCTTCATTGCCTATTTAGAATTCTAGGTATCTGAATAGTCACTATGAACACCATTACTAACAGACCCACAATGCTTAATTGTGTTCTCCTACATCAACCTCTGGTCCCTACAAGTTCCCGTCTGCTGTCTGATTGACCTTCAAATTCAGTTCTTGGACTATATCTGTTGTGTGATTAACTTCAGGACAACAGAGTTCAATTAATTCTGTTGTCTGAGTATAAATCAGAAGACACTGATTCGTTAAAAACCGATGTGTGATATGGACTTCATTGCCTATTTAGAAATCTAGGTATCAGAATAGTCACTATGAACACCATTACTGACAAACCCACAATGCTTAATTGTGTTCTCCTACATCAACCTCTGGTCCTCTACAAGTTCCCAGAATCAAATATGATAATGAACAAAACAAAATCCCTGGCCTAACAAATGTAATCTAATTGATAACAAAATGAGAATGCTACCCTTTGGAACAAATTTGAAAGCAACAAGTACTAATGCTGAGGATGGTGGCACTCATGTACTTTTCTTTCTTGTATTACTTGATCTTTTACCAAGTAAATTCAAATGGATAACTCCTAAAAGATATTTGCAAAATGTCTCTTTGTTCCCCCTAACCCAATGGTTTTATCAGATGTTGCTTTTATAAAAGGTATTAGCAATATTTATTGAGCATGTCCAAAAAGTTGGCTTATGGCTTTTTTTACATATTCATTTATTTCACACACACACACACACACACACACACACACACAGATATATATATATATATATTATTCAAATGAGCTTTCAAGACAGAATTGTAGAGAAAAAATGCATTACCTAGATGCCTTTTGAAATTCAGTCAAAAAGTTGTAGAACTCTCTTGGTGAAGAACTACCTCCTTGCTCCCTACACACTAATAAATACTCCATAGCCTGAAATAATTCCGAGTGTTACCACCCATTGCAAACAATAATAACATGATATAACAAAGTGCATAAGATTCTAATGAAAAAAAAAAATCAAGAATGATTGTTTGAATAATAAAAAAGTTTCTGTAACCAATTGCTCTGGTTGCTGAATTGGAATTTGGAATAAGACCCGCATCAAGAAGCCATCTGGCCTCAGACAAGATACCATCAGTTCCTGCAGTAAACTAAATGATGAGCTTATGTAAAACAAATGAAATTTTCTGATTTGATTCGAGAACACAAAGATGGATTATCAATCTGTAGTAATGTACCCCAATATGACTTACCTGACACCATATCTTCACATCGTTAATCAATTGATCTGTATAGATCAACCCTTTGGTTTGAGAGGAAAAAGCAAATGAAGTCATAGTCCAATTCCTTTTATTTAACTTCCTCCACAACATCAGCAGACGAACTAATGTCATTAGTGTCTACTACACTAGAATCACATTCTTTGCGGAAAGAATCATACGGTACTTCGAAGGCAGATGGAGGTGATCTACTAGACTGTCATTTCATGAAAAAAAAAATATATATTCAACCAGAGAGACAACAATGATTTAAGTTATCAACAAAACACTTATGTTTGTCGTGTGTCTCTCTGTTTAAAGAATGTATAGTTTAAGTCGCTATCTTTTTTGTTTGGGGCGGGGATAGGGGGATATTCCATTATTCACATATATAAGCAGAAACATTACAGACTAACCTTGATGATCTCCAGGCTGCGTCTTAATCGGTACCAATCATTAGCAGCCAAAAATTGAGCCTTATGGTCACCTGCTTTGATCACCAACTGCACAGCTGCATCCTAGTGTCCATTTCTTTCTAAATCTGCCAACTCAAAAGACACTTCAGATGTGATCTCTTTTTAGGCTTTGGGAACATCTGGTTTTCCATATATTAACCTGATATTTATAACAACAAATAATGTTATGAATACAACCGAAAAGAAGAGAAAAACACATAAATAACAGCATCCCTCTAAATTCCAGAGTGTATCTGAATTCAACCTGAAGAGACTGAGTTAAATGGTGCCAATATCACCAACAAACATAGAGTTGTCTTTTCAAAGGATATTTGTTTACCAGGAAGGCTATTTTATCAACAACTAAGTGGCATTTCTGTGACTTAACATTCTAACTTTAACATAATTAACATATACACTAATAATAAGACAGAGAAAATTTTGTAGAAAATATTTACACAAGAACATAGTGGCACCTACCATCACAAGTACAATCCAATGCCACCAGTAACTATGGGAACACGCCCATTATCAAGAATACACCTTGTAGCTTACCTTGCATCGTCATAAAATTGTCCAACGGAGTAGTCTGAAGAATAATACATGTGTTAAATTGGGAGAACAGATATATCCAAAGTTCCAAATATAGTAGTAGAAAACTCAACATCATCTCAATGGCTTAAAAAAATAAAAGAAAAAATAATAGCAGCATCGATAAAAGCTGCTCCTATCTAGGTGTAACGTCCGGAACCTGAATTCACCGGGTTACTAGTCATTTGGACGATAAATGACCTTTACTTTCACTTTTACTTTCGGTTTAGTACTTTTAGTGGCCCTAAAAGTTGACTTTTTGTTTGGGTCAAAATTTGAGAAAATGTTCTTCATGAAAGTTGTAGGGGACGTTAAACTGAGCGCGTGGATATGTGGTACGTAAAAATCGGATCTCGTATGTGGAAGTTATAAGCGAAAATGTGAAAATTACTGTTCATGGTAAGTAGTATAAATTTGAAAAAGTTACTGTGGCCGGTAAGTTTTCTTTTTTTTCTCTTTTCTCTCTTTCTCCCGCGTTTTTCTTCCTCTCCTCGGCTCTCTCTGCAACTCCGGCCATCTCCCTCTTCCGGCCACCTGGGAGCGAACAAGCAGCACCGGTCGACTCCTCTACCCCTACCCAACCTCCCCACGGCGGTAAGGCCATCTCCCTCTTCCGGCCACTTGGGAGAGAACAAGCAGCACCGGTCGACTCCTCTACCCCTACCCGACCTCCCCACGGCGGTAACTCACGGCGACTTGGCCGGAAAATGACGCATCGGGTCCTTGAAGTTTCACTGTAGCAGAAGTGGTCAACGCCGATATCTTCCGTTTCCGGCCGTCTCCGGCCACCAAACCGGCGTCGAGGGTTCGGTTTTTGGCAAGGAACATTTTGCCCCTAGCCTCAAGCCACGATTTGCAACGTGGAGGAAGAATCGAAGGTTTGAATTTCTTGACACTGTTAACATTTCGGGTATAATCTTCACCTTAATTGTTGAGGTAGTTCTAGGCATATTCTGGCTTTGTTGTAGTTGAGAGAAACGTTGGGCTAGATGAGTAGGTGGTGCTGCCTGAATTTGGTGGCCTTCGGAGGTGGTGGCCACCGGCGCGTGGGCCCCACTCGCCGCCACTGTGGGTGGCGCGTGGGGGCGTGTACGGTTGGTTTTTAATTCTTGTTTTAGCCCAATTAAATCCTATAATTGTTGTAGAGCTTTTATATGAAGTTTGGTGAGGATTGGTGGAGTTTTGAATCGGTTATAAATTTCTAAAGATTTGGATTTCGATTAATGTTAATCGTGAATCCGGTTGTCGGATTTCCTCCATAATTGTTATATAGTCTGAAATCGACGAGTGGGCAGTGTTGGTGAAGTTTGGTTGGAATTGGAGAAGTTTTTAATTGATTATGAATTTCTAGGAATTTAGGATTTCGATTATCGATTTACGAGAATCCGACCGTCGGATATCTCTTGGTTCTGACTTGGAACCTTTAAGATAACGAATTGGTATTAGATGTAAAATTTGGGTTGAATCAGAGAAGAAGTGGCGAGATGATTTATGAGGATTTAATTTTGAGAATCGTATTTAATTGTTGAATAGTTATTCACGGAAAATAATTGTGTACAGGGCGACGTACCAAGCTATTGCTCGACGAAGGAACTCGTATGCATGGTCGCCTAAACAGTACAATGAGTGGACATTTATTTTAAATTAATTGTGCATGCAGCATATTAGCATTTTCCGATTGAGATTTAATTTATAATTTGAATTATTGAGTTTTATGGTTTTATGAGATTTAGTTTATCGAGATTCATTTATGAATTACGAGATTAGTATTGAAATTCCTTCTCGAGGGCTTTTAGTAGATTTTTGAGATAGTCATTCATGAGTTATTGAGTTGAGGAATGATTTTCAGGAAGTGACTGATTCAGAAAATATTATGAGAATTATGGATTTCGAATATCGGTTTTTATGAGGATTCACGAGTACGAATGTTTCATCGAATTTTTGAGCATGATTGAATTATCGAGATTTATTGAGCTTTGAGCTCCGTACTTATCAGCCATGAAGTTAGATTGAGTTTTCTTTCCGAAAGCATTTATTGATTTACAGAGTATTTGATTTTATGCTTTCAGGATGCTTTCGAGGATTTATTGAGATTTTGAGGTTATTTTCAGTTTCTTGAGGAGGCTATTTAGTTTATTAAGGAGGCCAGTTTTAGCGCATGCGTATCTTACCTAGTTGGCAGTCCCTTCTAGGTAATAGTCTGGTTGGCAGTCCCTTCCAGACTACAGCCCGGTTGGCAGTTCCATCTGATGAGTCACCTGGTTGGCAGTCCCTTCCAGATGACATGAGGTAGTTAGTCGGCAGTCCCGTCTACTACCTGTGGTTAGTCGGAAGTCCCGTCTACTACATGTGGCTAGTTGGCAGCCCCATCTATCCACCGCCTCCTATTCCGGTTGGCAGTCCCTTCCGATGCGTCATCTGGGTCGCAGTCCCTCCTAGATGGCATGAGATGACTAGACAACAGTCCTTTCTAGTCATCAAACGAGCCTCATGAAAAGGATGTTTTTATAAGGATTGATGATGAGATTTTAAGAGGTTTCAAGATGTTCTTGTTACGTGATTGAGATTTCAGTAAAGAGGATGATTAAGAGTGTTTTCAAGATTGTTACTGCATGCGAGGTTTTAGAGAATAACTTGGGAAAGCATTAAGTTTTACTTATTCATTTGAAATTACTTATTTTTCGTCCACTCACTCTAACGGATTTTAAATGTTTTCCCCTGGGCCCTTCGGTTTTAAATGCCCAGTTTGCAGGCCAGTTTAGCTTGAGGTCAAGCGTACTTGGGGTTGAGGCATAGCTGTCATAGCTTCCGCATTATAAAAGTATTGGTCGTTAGTTTAGCTTGAGGTCGAGCGTACTTGGGGTTGAGGCATAGCTGTCATAGCTTCCGCATTATAAAAGCATCGGTCATTTATCTTGTTTTCTATTCTCTTGTACGCATGTACATTAGATTGCTCTGATAACCTATGAGATTAATATTCCTAAATTCAGAATTGAGAGATGAAATGAGAGATGTTGTGATATAGGGAGCAGGGTGGCTCCAGGAGAATAAGGATGGATGATTTAGAAGTGTAGACGTTTTTCTACAGGTTTTGGGTTGTCCATTTTTAGGGGAAGTTCTGTCAAAATTTTTGGTAGAATTTCTTCTAAAGTGGGCCCCGCAGGGCCTCTTCGGATTTCAGGGTGCAATCCGGGGCGGGTCCTGTCACCAGGATTCAGTTCAATTGAGATGTCATAATCACAGAAACAAAAAATGCAAATTGTAAAAAATAGAGGTCCACCTCCACTATCTTTGAAGAAGCCGAATAATAGAAAGACAAGGCACTAATCACAGAAACTAGCTACATGATAATTTGAATATGACAACCACAAACTCACAAATAATATGGCACACATAAAACTGACAATTGTGGAAGTGTCAAATTATACAAAACAGTTAAAGTGGAAGGTTCAAGATTTTTTGAGATTTGTCTGTGCCTGCTCATCAAGTGCTTGAATAAATGAGCCTCTCTTATTCCACGAATTCATATACTATTTCATATACTTTAGTTGTTCTAGGATACTCAGTGTTAAGTTTTTATTTATTATACTATATGCTCTTTGCCTCTTTCCCATCGAAAGTTTACTTGCAACTATAATTTTTCTTTTCTAATGTTTTACATTCATGCATTTTTTTTTAAAAACACAGCATAGGCAAATCTACATTATGAAGCAAAAGCTATCATCTCTCTAGCAAATCAACTTGCAGCAAACAGTCATTCCGGGAGAGGGGGGAATTGCAGCAAACAATGGCATTAATGATGAGCAAGTCATAAATCGTTTGCTCTTTTGAAGCACGAATCAAAACAACCTTCATATAAAGATCACATCTTTATAAGCAGAGCTGCAGAGCATTAGCAGATATGAAGAAGTGAAGAACGAAGAACTGAAGAATTGAAGAGGGACTTACAGAGTGAAATACCCATTACCCATTACAGAGTGAAGTACCCATTTCGGTTATTACCCAACTACCCACTAATCAAAGATTCAAAATACCAATTCAAACTTCCAATTCAAGGGAATAGAGGGCCTTATAGAGTTAGAGATTGAAGGCGGTGCGCATTACAAAGCTAGTCTGAAGCCGCCGAGATAAAGCACTGGAGCTGCGGTGGCTTGGGGAGAGCTGCGGTGGTTCGGGGGAGCTGCGATGAAGGCTGGACGAGTGATGCAGAGGCGCGGTGGCTTGGTAGGGAGAGATCGGAGAGTGAATAGGAGTTTTGGGGATCGAATGGTTTAGGCAGATTAGGTCTCAATGTCTCATTGATTTGGGGATCGAATGGTTTAGGCCGTTTTAGATGTCGCGAAAAGGAAAAAAAAAAAAAAACCCGCCTAGTCGCCTTGCCTCCCAGACGAAAGCCCAGGCTCCATTACCTTTCTCATTCGAAGACCAACACAAGCCCAGAAATCCCAAATAGAAGAGAGGACGAAGAGCCGTAAAAACCCCAAATCGAGTAGCTGTGAAACCCCCAAATCCCCAAATTGACGTTGTAAACCTAGAGATCGAAGAACCCTAATCTTCAACGGATTGAAGAACCTCCTCCTTCTTCCCAGTTCCTAATACGCAGAACCCTATTTCTTCACAAATGGAATTGAGTGATGGCTTAATCGAGATAATAGAACCCTAATCTCGGCGGTGATGTGTGTAGGCGAAGATCATGATGTAGATGGAGGAAGGGATTGCGGAGACAATAGGGAGAGGAGCAATCCAGGAAAAGGGACAGTAAAACGCGAGAGGAGATGATGTTTTGAGGAGAGATGCTCGAAGAAAAGGTCCTTTGAGAGGAGCAATCTAGGAAAAGGGACAGTAAAACGAGAGAGGAGATGATGTATTGAGGAGAGATGCTAGAAGAAAATGTCCTTTGTTATTTTGTTCAAGTGGGAGATAATAGCTATCAAGGCGCGGGGGTTTGGTTTTTTTTTATTTTTAAATTTTGTATTCATGAATCAGACAACACATATATGAAGTTATGTTGTCTGATTATACATAGTTTAAATTTGAGCTGAGGGAGCAAGGAGGGATAGTTCCCGCCTATGTGCAATCATAGTACCAGTTTTGGCGCTAGGGATAAGTATCTCTCATTCAGACAACACAAATAAGAAATTACGTTGTAGGAGTACATATATGTAACCTACATTTCGATCAAAGTTTGTTCATTTTGGGGGAATGAATGACATTTTGGATGCATTGAAATTTTCCCAGTATATATCTTCATTACTTGGACAACACAAAGTAAAAAATTGTTGTATGATGTTTTGCAATCTACACTCATACAACAGATATAACTATTATGTTGTCCTTTGGAGTACCAATTTGGAGCCAAATTTGAGTTAGGCTAAGAGGGAAATCTGCCTCTGTTTTTTTTTCATTCACACAACAGATTATTCTTGTAACCGTTGTGCAATGACCTTCTAAACAAAAACTTCAGAATTTTAACCACCTTATACAACGTAAGTTTACTAAACGTGTTGTGTGATTCACTTTTCTTCATCACACAACACTTTTTTTTTTTTCGTTGTGCAAAAAGTGTTGTGTGTTAATGTTTTTGGTGTAGTGAGAATAGCAGAAACAAGATTGAGGTTAAATGTCAGTTAGGCTGCCCATTTTGGTTGTATGCTAGCAATATTGCAGAACTTGGTCCAAGCACTCTTGTCATCAAAACATTGAAACCTGAGCATAAGTGTGCAAGCCTTACAGAGAGTCATCATCTAACATACCACAGAATAGCGAAAGAAGTGCAAGAAGACTTGTTGGTGGATGAGGAGTGGTCCAGGAAGGGGATGCAGAGCCATATCCAAAAGAAATTCAATGTTGATGTAAGCATGCAAAAATTGCAAGAGGGAGAGCAAAGGCCAAAAGGATGAATGATGGGCATTACATACATCAGTACAATATGTTGGCAAGTTACAAGAAGGAGTTGCTGAGGAGCAACCCAGGGTCTACAGTTCAGATCAAGACAGAGATGGCAGGTGAGGTGAGGAGGTTTCATAGGCTCTATATCTGCCTGGCAGCTTGCAAGAAAGGGTGGATTGAGGGTTGTAGACCTTTGATTGGATTAGATGGCTGCCATATTAAAGGTCAGCACCCTGGTCAACTACTTAGTGTTGTTGGTGTTGATGGGAACAATGGTATGTTCCCTATTGCTTGGGCAATTACTGAAGTTGAAAACAGAGACACTTGGAGATGGTTTTTGGAGTACTTGGCTTGGGATCTGATTTATCACAGACAAGCAAAAAGGTTTGGGGATGGCCATAGCTGAATTATTTCCTGAGGCAGAACATAGACACTGTGTTCGGCACCTATACAACAACTTTAAAGCCAAGCATCCTGGTAAAGGGTTGAAGCAACTAATGTGGGATGCAGCTAGATCAAGCACCAGGGTTTGGTTCAATAAACACATGGATGAGATGAAGGGATTGGATGATGTGGCATGGACTTGGTTTCAGGACAAGTCTCTAGAACAATGGAGTAGGGCTTATTTTAGGAATGATTCAAGGTGTGACCTTTTGTTGAACAATCTTTGTGAGTCATTCAATGCAGCAATCCTGCCAGCTAGGGACAAGCCTATTATAACAATGTTGGAGAAGATAAGGATGAATATGATGGTAAGGATGGCAAACAGAAGAATGGCAGCTCAAAGATGGACTGATATGGTTGGTCCAAGGATTAGGAAGATATTAGAGAAGGTGGCAGAAAGGAGCAGTTGTTATAGAGCTTATCACTCTGGTGAATTTGAGTTCCAAATAACTGGAGGGGGAGAAAAGGGCAGTAAGCATGCAGTGGACCTAAGGCTTCACATTTGCACATGTAGGAGGTGGCAGATAAGTGGTATACCTTGTGTCCATGCCATTTGTTCCATCAGAAGCAAAAAGGCAGACCTTGCTCTTTTTTGTGATGATTACTTGATGCCAAGTACTTATATGGAATCCTATAATCCCATTATTCATCCTATTGCTGGTGAGGATGATTGGGACCAAGTGGACTACCATATAGCACCTCCCCCATATAAGAAGCAAGCCGGCAGACCAAAAATGAAGAGAACCAAGGAGCCCGATGAGAAGAAGCAGCCTCCACCAGCCCCAATTGATAAATCAAAGATGCCAAGAACCTACACAAATATGACATGCCAAGTCTGCTTCAAACAAGGTCATAACAGGTTGGGTTGCCCAATTACAAAGGCCAAAAACGCAGCAGCTGCACAACAAGGAGTAAGTCACTACAGTACTTGGTTTGTTTTTGGTCTTAAGTGTGCAAAGAGTGTTTCAGAAAGTTAACATTAACTTTTTTTTTTTTCATTTCAGGGGGAAGGGAGTTCTATTGCACCCCAGCAAACTAAAAAGAGACAAAGGCAGCAAGTTGGTTGATTTTTCCATTGTAATATGCAAGCCTATGTTTGTTACATTATATTTGTTTTTGATTTGATTTGATCTGTGCATTTTTGGTTTTTGGTAAAAGTTAAGGGATGGTTAATGCTTTGAGTTTGTGATATGTATGAGTTGGTTTGTTCGGTGGCTTGTTCTGGTTATGTTGTTTATGGTTGCATAAGTGTCTTAATTGGTTATGGTTATGGTTATGTATTGTTGGATATGTAGGCACCAAAAGTTCAAGGTTCAAATGGAAATGGCACCTTGAAGGAACAAATCATCAAGTCTAGGAAGGCTTGGAAAAAGATGAAGACCATGGAGGGAAACCAATCTGCCAATACAAGGGCTTCTAGTTCACAAACCATCCATGAACCTCCAACTTAAACCAGCCAAAACCCTGCAGCAAGAAAGGCGCAGCAGAAAACCCAACCTGAATCGGAATATGCAGCACTTTGAGGCAAGTTGTGACGATGCCCCCAAGTTTTTGTTACATGTTTGTAGGCCTATGATGTATTGAACATTGGCATTGTTTTGGAATGATTGTAGACCTTATGAGAAAGGGTTGTTAAATTGCTCTCTTTTCTGCAAATTTTGGATTGTTTGTTGAACAAAGTATTTTGGTTTATGGAGCAATGTCTATTATGGTTATTGGCCCTTCTTGTTTTAATTTTCTTTTTTAATTGGATGGAGTTATAAACCCTGATTTGCAGGACTTCATATGGTACTATTTTGGTTGGTTGAACATTTGTGAAACATGTGATGGTCAACTAGGTCAGCATATTTTGGAGGGAAGCAATGTAGATTAGTCAGAACTGGAGGGAATAATTCAAGGGAAAAATGGTCAACAAAGTGTTTTCGCGGGAAAAACATGTTGGTCTAGTTTTATAAAGCAATTGGAGGGCACATAAGTCATTTAGCCCTATTTTTGGGGGTCACGAGCGTCACACGTGACTCGAACTGACGAACCCGTGAAGAAAAGTCCCCGTAGGTACTACGTTGACAACAAATTAGAAGTTCAGGTATCACTTTGATGCATTTGAAAGTTCATGTATCATTTTGACAGTCCTCATAGTGTGCAGACACTGTCTGTGCATTTTTCCCTTTTTTTTTTGTCGTCCTCAATTTAAGTGCCATAACTGTATTTCAAAAAAACCCAAGCTCGAATTAAATTGGAAAACATCAGAATATATTTTTCATAAAAAAGCAATCAAGAAGAACAGACCAGTGCTCTTAACCAATCGGTTTTGAAATCAAGGCTCTCAATTAAACAAACCACAAAACTAATAGTTTTTTTTTTTTTTTTTCAAATTGTAAATCCACTTCCTTAGATATGAATCGAACAAAGATATGAATCTTCGATGTTCTACCTGACTACAATTCATCGAACTAACCAAAAAGCAATTAGAGTAAAAGGGTTAATTATATATAAGTGCATCTTAGAATATTTTTTTAGTAATAAGGCCACCAACTAGTTTTTTCATTCTTAAGGCCACTAGATTAAAAAAGATGTTATATTTTGGATATTAAAAACCAATATATTTACATAAATGCCACTAGAGTACAAAATCAAGATTCATTCTCTCTTTCCTCTCTGGCGGGTCTCAGGCCGACCTCCGGCGAACTTCGGCCAACCTCCTGGGGGTCTCCGGTCAACTCCGGTGACCACAAAAGCTGCTGTCATTAACACAAAAAGCTACTGTAGCTAGCAACAAAAGCTACTCTGATGGAATTCCCGGCAACCTCCGGCGAGGTCAAAAAAGTTACTTTCACCAACAACAAAAGCTACTGTTACCAATAAAAGATACGCTCCCAAAAATCAAAAGCTACTAACACCATTAACAAAAACTACTGTCACGGATACAAAAAGATCCTCTCACCAGCAACAAATGGCTACTGTCACTATCACCAGTAACAAAAGCTACTTTCACCATCACCAAAAGCTATTATCAAGCAAAACAAAAACTACACTAACCAACACCAAAACCTACTCTCACAAAAACCAAAAGCTACTACCAAGTAGAAAAAAAGCTACTCCCATAAACTGAGAAAGCTATTCTCAAAGTCTAACAAAACTATGAAAATAAAAAGCCACTTCTATAGTTTTAAAAACTTACTATCATAGTTGTGATAATATCTTTCAGCTTCATTGACACAACAATCGCAAGTTTGAGTGAATTCAAGCCCTTAGCTATCACATTATCACAAGTTGCTTTCTACTTTAGATACTAGATGTCATGTATATGCTTGTTAGGATAAGCACCCCTATTTGCACATCAGTACAACAAAGCAAATTAGGAGGATTTCTCCATTTCATTAAAAGGAACAATTTGATTCCATGCAACAGGTCACACCATGCAACTGAACTTTTGTAAGACAAAATCAAACCATATGGAATACACATGTTCAGACCCATCAAATCACATCAGAACAACAAAGCAAATTAGGAGGAATTCTCCATTTTATTAAAAGGAACAATTTGATTCCATTCCATGCAACAAGTTTCCATCTTATGATAGGCAAAAGATCAAAAATCAAAGTTCCAATAACATAATATAACACGACCCACAGTAATAATTTCACAAGATTTTACAGAAATTTGCTTACAAACAAGTTGTATTAAACTGCACACCAGGTGTTCAAAGCTATGCCACAGACAAAATATTACTACCACTCGAGCAAACACACCAAAGCCAACAATGCATCAAATCAGGCACAACGAAATCGATTACAAGAACGAAATTGAAACTAGAACCCAGCGATTAAAATGCTGAAACACAAATCGGAGAAAAGAGGTGGAGATCTAGGATTAGAGGTGCCGTACAGTGTACCTGGTGGTGGTTGAGATTGAATGTGAAGAGAAAGCCACTGGTTGGGGATTTTGATTCGAGTCGAAGAGGCTGCGGGCCTTGTCATCTTTGCCGGAGAAGAAGCCTCGTTTAAGGTTTCGATAGAGGTGAGGTGGAGGAAGAGGCAATGGTGGCTGTGGAGGCCTCGTCGAAGAGCCGGAGACCATGACGACTTTGTCGTGTAGATCGCGCCGCCTCCAAGTCGTCACCTGCGAGCTTGTGAGGTCTGTAACAACATCGTTTCGGTTTGTGCCGGTCGCACCATGCCTCTAGGTCGTCTCCGGCGAGCTCGTGAGGTCTGCAACGACATCGATTTGGTTTGTGAGGGAGAGTCATGCCACGCCTCCAGGTCATCTCCGGCGAACTCCTGAGGTATACAACGGCATCTCGGTTAGATAGATAGTGAGAGAGGATTTTTTTTTTTTTTTAACCAGAGAGATATTATTTGAGAGGTTAGAAACAGTGGAAGGGCATAATTGTCATAGACGAAATACTTTGAAAATAGAAGTGGCCTTATGTGTACAAGAAAATTTATGTGGCCTTATAGCTAATTAAAGTTTCAAAGTGACACTTATGAGTAATTTTCTATAAATCCTAGTACTACCAAGAAAGCAAAATGCAGCAATCCAAAACTTAAGAGTTTAATGAAACCTGCAAGCAAAATCAATGGGATTAGAAAACTTAGCTTGTTAGTAGCATTCACTTCTCCACTGCTTCCATTTTATTCGCTTTTAAAATGTCATTGTAAATAGTAAAACCTGACCATTTAATAAACTTCATAATGTCATAATCATATTTGCAGAGTAAGAGTATTTGGAAATACAGGAAGACATACAGTGCAAAGTATGATCTATGGGTCTACTATGATCCGATGGTCTAATAGTTTCATTTGGTTTGAGATCAGAGCATATGCAGCGGATGGATGAAGCGCACAGTGAACAAACTAAAATACACTAAATAGCTTTAGGCTTTATGGGTGGAAATCCAAAAGTAATGAACTATCTGTATTGATGAACAGTACGTGTCACTTTTACAACCTAAATCTTAGATTAGCTTTAAGAGTTTAGCCTCTAAAGGTGCAGATTTCTCTTAGGTTTTTGTTTTGTTTACTAATTTTGGGAACCTACCACCTAAGAGTAATAACATTAGGACAAAATATTGTTTATTCCCTACACTTAGAGGGTCTCGATGTTTCAGTTCCTAACGTTTCAATTTCACCTAAAAAGTCCCTGAACTTTCCAATTTCACCTAAAAAGTCTCTGCCGTCAATTTTCCGTTAAAAAGTCTGTTATCTTGCTGACGTGGCACTATTTTAACAGTAAAATGACTATTTTACCCTTACTGACCCCCAAAAAAAAAAATTACTCTCTTTTCTCTTTTTTTCTTTTTTCTCTATTTTTTTTAATTTGTTCTTTTTTATTCCAACTTTTTTTTCTCTATTTTTTTAATTTGTTCTCTTTTTTTTAACTCTCTTTTCCTTTCTTTTTTCTTTTTTTTTTTAAAAAACTCTCTTTTCTCTTTTTTTTTTTTAATTTGTTCTCTCTTTTTTTTTTAACACTCTTTTCTCTTTTCTTTTTTTATATATTTCTTTCTCTTTTCTGTTTACCTCTTCTTCCTCTTCCTCCTCTCTGCTCTTCGGCCTTATTTTCCTCCTCCCTGATCGCAGCTCCAATTTTCGGCCACTCCTGAAAGCCGGAATGGCCGGGTTCTCTTCTCTTCAGATTCCGGCCCCTTCGTGGTGTCGAAGCTATATCAGAAGCTTTCTCTCGACTTCAATAACGTTCCTCTGGTGTTGGTTTGCTGAGATGATGAGCCAATAGAGATTCGAAGAGGCTAAGATATTTGAGTTTTCCTGCGAGTTTCCATGCTTTGGTCTATTTGGCTGTTTCTGATCGTAACTTTAGAGAGAAATGTTTGAACAGTTTTGGCACCGAAGAAGGGGAGGTGGAACGTGAATTGATTTGATTTGGGTGTGCTCCGATTTGGTTTGGAACCGCTGTATGGAGAGAGGTGATTAGGAGAGGTGGTGATGCTTGCTGGCATGATGGGGATGATGGATGGATGGTGGAATGGCCAGCACTTGCTTGGAGCAGCGGGCACGCGAACGGTGATTAGGAGAGGTGATGATGCTCGCCGAAAACTGGAGCTGCGATCAGGGAGGAGGAAAAGAAGGCCGAAGAGCAGAGAGGAGGAAGAGGAAGAATAGGTAAACAGAAAAGAGAAAGAAATAAAAAAAAAAACAAAAGAGAGAACAAATAAAAAAAAGAGGAAAAAAGTTTTTTTTTTTTTAAAGAGAGAAAAAAGAGTTAAAGAAAAAAGAGTAGGAAAAAAAAAGAAAAAGAAAAGAGGGTTAAAAAAGAAAAAGAGAGAACAAATAAATAAATAAATAAACAGAAAAGAGAGTTAAAAAAAAAGAGTTAAAAAAAAGAGTAGGAAAAAAAAAAAGAGAAACAAGAGTAAAAAAAAAAGTAGGAATAAAAAAGAACAAATTAAAAAAAATAGAGAAAAAAGAGTTAAAAAAAAAGTAGGAATAAAAAAGAACAAATTAAAAAAAGGGACAATGATAAAAGAGGTCATTTTAAAGTACCTTATGATAATCCAATCACCACAAATGTCCTCATGATAATTAAGGTCATCTATTAACAACCTACCACTAAAGTTAAGTTTAATTACCAAAGTTGCCACTGGAGACTCTCTTTTCCCTTGCCGTTACCCAAGCCTGTCTGAATCCATTCGGACTCGACCCTTACCAAAATCTCTCTCTCTCTCTCTCTCTCTCTCTCTCTCTCTCTCTCTCTCCTATGGCGTCCAGTACATCTGGTCCCCTACGACGTCGTTTCTGCATTCTTCGCCGAAGCGGGAGCTTTGAATCGGCTCTGTGGATTTGAAGAGATTTGGTAGCGGCGGCGGGTATTTCCGGGAATTGCTTATTGGTAGCGGCGGCGGGTATTTCCGGGAGTTGATTCGGAAGTTCCTCAGGTTCGGTTTCGTTTTTGTGCTTTTCATTTTTGAGCTCAAATTTTCTCTCTTTTAATCAGAAAGCTTGAATCGATTTTGATCAGAGCTTCTCTCTCCATTTTGATTACGATCCGGATCTTGTCGGACTTGAGCCACTTGCTGCAATTGTACCCGCCGGATGTCGACCACGGCGGCATTTTGTACACTGCGACCTCGCGCACCACTAGCAGCTTAAGAATCCTCGTCGTCACCGCCGCCGCGATCCATCTCCTTCGTCACTATAAGCTCCATCTCCCCGACGATCTCCTCTCCTCCAAACCCTCCGATCAGTCCTGGACCTCCAAAGGTGCTTCCGCGCTTTCGTTTTTGCACTTGTTTTCTCAATAATTCAATTTGCGTATACAGTGGATTTGATCCATGTAGATCGAATTTTAGGTAGAAGATTACTGATATGAAGCGTTTAAGTATATTGTGGAGTAGTTCATTTTTGCTTTCTTTTAGCATCAAGTTCTTTGATTATGGCTTCGTGCATCTCGAGTTATTCATATTCCATGTTTTTTTATTTCGCGCATTGGATGTTTCTCGTAGAAGTGTTGCATTTGTATTGCTGGTGTTAGATTTTGGTCTTTAATATCGGTGCTTATGATCATTTGAATTGCTAGTGTTAGAAGGGACTTTGCAGTCTAGGCATTATCAGTAATCTGGGAGTGCTTCTTATCCTTTCTTTAAGCTCGGAGAAATCGTCACCACCATCCCTACCATCAGTGAGCCCTATAATTTGTGCTTGTTTATACTAGGGATTCATTAGTTCCAATTGCAAAAGATCATAGGATCCTTTTACCCAAAATAAAATAAAATAAATAAAATCTACGTTGCTTCACTAAGTTTCTATTTGGTTTGGTGCATACTTTCCTGGACTTGCATCTGCTTACTTGTTGTAGTTATATATCTTTATGTCTTAGTTGCTTGATGAGTTATTCTGGTTGCATGCCCTTTAAGTGATTAGAAGATTCATAACCTTGTTTAGGGTTCTTGTTCTTTGTTGTTCTAAATTGTTGGCTTTTGTAAGTTTCTATAGAGTTTGGATACATAATCTCCTGTAGTACATTGCATCCACTCACTTGCTATAGTTATATTGCTTTTTGTTTTAGTTTCTTCATGAGCAATTATCGTGCATGCCCTGTAACTGATTGGAAGATTCAGACTCTCATCTAGGATAAACAGTTGCACATATTCTTTCCGGTCTTTTTGGTACTAGGGTTGAAAGGTAAAAATTTGATCTGGTTTCAGGATGAACTGAGGGATGCTGTTTTGCTTGTATTTGCCAACAAACAAGATCTTCCTACTGCAATGAATGTTGCAGAAATAACTGATAAGCTTAGGCTTCATTCTCTCCGCCAACGTCACTGGTAAGTGATCTTGGTCTTTAAACAAATTTTTAAAAAATTGACCTCCTGCTTTCTTTTCTCTTATCATGTTGGTCATCTGTGTTCTGAACATTGTGTCAGTGTTGATTTGGGCTTTGTTTTAAAAGCTTAGAGTTTAGTGTATTCTGTAATTGGTTTACAATATTGTAAGATGTGAAATAATGGCTTTAGAAAGGCTGCCCTAGATTATACAAAGGCTTTTGTCTATTATCCTTTGTTTAGTATTTGGGAACCATGTAGGTGCATTGACCTGAGTGTTACAACTTCACAGAGAGAGAGATGTAAGGGTTACTATTCAATTGTATGTTATAGTTGTTCTAAAAGTCTCAAATATGGTGAGTTTCTATGAATATCATGACTGATGCTATTTTCTGTTTGTGCAGGAATCACCGTGGTCTTCAACACTACTAGGGCCTTCGTGTGCGTGGACAGCACAGCAAGACCATTGGCCACAGGGGGAAGATTGTTGGAGTGTCCAAGAAGCGTTGAAGAACATATTTTGGCTGTTTGGGAGGATGTCATGTAGTTGCTCTTTTTGTGTTACTTTTAAAAATACATTCTAGTTTACTCAAGTCAACTTAAGTTTTGGTGGATTAATG